>JAJUPC010000669.1:0-134686 GCA_023614405.1 Avena insularis | reverse complement strand
ACATAAATAAAGTGCGCAAGCATATGAATAAATGCATCAGCAAACAATCATGCCATGATGAATGATGCACAATTTGCATGGCAAATCAAGTAGCATGGCATGGGTGAGGTGTGGATACAAGAATAAATCATTTTATTGAGTTTTGGCCCCATTTTATCCTCATATTAGTTGCTGTATACTTTATATTTATATGATGCATGCTTCAAAACAAACACATGGAATGCATAAACAGAAAGGTCTCACGAGCTAATCATTTTAGACATATCATTTGTTAAATTTGGAGTTATAAAACAAAAGTTATTAATTAATTAAGGAAAAAGGGCATTTATTGTAATTTTAATCAACTTGGAATTTTAAATGTTCAAAATATATTTTGAATGGCATATTTGAATTCCTCATATTTTCTGATTTCAAAACATATATTATTTGTATTATTTGGATTTATATTTTAAAAGATATTTAAAAACAGAATTAAATTTGAATTTGAATTAATTTTGAAAAGATTTGGATTTAAACAGATTACAGAGATACTTTTGTTACTTAGCTCAATCGACCGGGCAACATAGGCGACCGAAAGTTTCTCACATGAGCTCTTCTAGCCCCAAATAATGACAGTGGGGTCAAGGCACACGCGGACCCACACGACAGCGGACGGGCGCAGGGCTGCCACGCGGCACAGCGAGGGAGCGCGGGTTGATCAAACCGAAAGACTGGGTACCTTTTTGCAAAAAGCCTACAGACGCTGACTGGTGGGCCTCGTTGCTGGTTAAGCATAAAAGAGGCAGGGTTATTCGCAAAACGACCATACCGTGTGCTTCTTCTCCGCTGACAGATCGGTGGCGCGCGCGCTGGCTCAACGCTGACTGGGCGCGTGCAGAGGCAGAACCACTGCGGTGGCCGGGGGTTTGGTGGCAGGTTCCTGCGACACAGCAGGACAAGGTTTCTTCGGCGCGAATCGCGTGGACGCGCGCGAACGCTGATGTATAAGGCGTTCTCGCTAAAACGAACAGCGCCCAGAAGCTACAAGCGGCGAAGGGTGTCCGGAGATGTGGCTGCTCACCAGAGTGCGCCGGAGTAGGTGGATCGGCAGGGTGCGACGATCGACGATGAAGTGACGACCAAGGCTAGGGTTTCACGCCGAGCGCGGCGGTGTGCAGCGATCGGGCTTCTCTGCCGGGTACAGAGGCGACGCCGGGGTCCTCCGGTCCGTCCTCGATGACCACAACCACGCCTCCTCGAGCTGGTGGACGCCTGCCGACGGTGGCCGGCGAGGGGTAGCTGGCGGCGATGGCGACGAGAGGGAGCGATGGCGCCAGATCCGGAGAGGCGAAGAGAGCCGGAGGGGATAAAGCAGAGGAGAGGGAGGTGACGTGGGAGGTGGGTAGATGGAAAGGTGGCTCGCCACCTTTCCTCCTAGGTGGGAGGGCTGCCAGGTGGGGCAAGGGCGAGGCCAGAGAGGTGGTAGGATCGGTGGAGGGGCCCTTGTGGCATAGAGAGAAAAGAGAGAGGGAAGAGTAGCCTCGGGCTAGAGCTAGGATAGGAGGGGAGAGGGGGTATGGCTCGGGCTAGGGCTTGCTTGGGTGGGGTAGCTAGGTGGCATGGTGGGGCCAGCTAGGTGAGAGAGAGAGGCCGAGAGGGAGGGGGTAGACTTAGGGTTTAGGTGAGAGGGGGATGTGAGGGTTAGGGTTAGATGGGGGAGTGAGAGATGGTTTTCCTTTTGGCAAGCTCAGGCAAGACAAGATCAAACCAAGCTAGACCAAAAAGAGGGAGAGGTGGTGATATGATTTTAAGCAAGATCAAACAGATCAAGCCAAAAGGAGGAAGAGAGAGAGAGATGATCCACTCCAAATGCAAATAAAAACCAAAGCTAGAAAAAGATGGTTCTTGCATGGCCCATGCAAAACAATTAATGCCATGCTTATTTTGTGAAAACAAGATTATCACATGGCATTAAACTTAGGCATTCCCACAAGTGGAATAAAGCCAAGCCAAGAATTTAAAAGAAAGTCCCAAGTGGATTAAATGGAGATGATCCTATTTGAATACAAATGGGACATGCTAGTGTGTATGGGCCACTAGATGATTAATAGTCCCCAAAGTATCCCAACATGAGCTTCATTCCATAATAATCCATATGGAAGCTAGGGAAAAGGGGTCCACTCACAAGGCATGCAAAGGTGGCCATGTGGCTCTCATATATCAATAATGTGAAAACAACATGATGCCAAGATGAGAGCATGTGGAAAAGAATTGGGTCCATCCCAACCCACATGAGCTAGAGGTAAAACCAATAAGTGCCAAGCTCATATTTAGTTGGATGGTGGAATTACAAGGTGGTGAAAGAAAGATGGTGGAGTTAAATAAAAGATATGCCCCCAACTCAACTTGGGCATTTACACAATATATCAACAACCAAATACAATATCAAGAGGCAAATACAATTAATAATGCATATGAGATAAGAACCAAATGGAAAAGGGTTTTATATGATGCTCAAATGCAAGGAGGCATGATGACATGAGCATGATATAATGATGGTGTAACAATTATATATTTGAAGTAGCCATTATATTACTAGACCAAGTAGCATTACAATTGTTAGACAATTGGGATGCTACATGGATCCATATGTGGTTTGTGAAAAGAACACACATGCAATGATTCTGGTGGATCCATATGTTGTTTATGAAAAGAATAATCATGCAATAACACTGGTGGATCCATATGTGGTCTGTGAAAAGAACAAACATTTCAATGACACTGGTGGATCCATATGTGGTCTATGAAAAGAACAGACATGCAATGACACTGGTCTTTCCATATGTGGTTTGAGAAAAGAACACACATGCAATGACACTAGTGGATCCATATGTGGTCTTTGAAAAGAAAACACATGCAATGAAATCTGGTTGATCCAAATGTGGTCTGTGAAAAGAACAGACATGCAATTACACTGGTGGATCCATATGTGTTCTGTGAAAAGAACAACCATTTCAATGACACTGGTGGATCCATATGTGGTATGTGAAAAGAACAGACATGCAATGAACACTGGTGGATCCATATGGGGTTTGTGAAAAGAACATACATGCAATGAACTCTAGTGGATCCATATGGGGTCTGTGAAAAGAACACACATGTAATGACACCGCTGGTTCCATATGTGGTCTGTGAAAAGAACACACATACAATGACACTGGTGGATCCATATGTGGTCTGTGAAAACAACACACATTCAATGACACTGGTGGATCCATATGTGGTGTGTGAGAAGAACACACATGCAATGACACTGGTGGATCCATATGTGGTTTGTGAAAAGAACACACATGCAATGACACTAGTGGATCCATATGTGGTCTTTGAAAATAAAACACATGCAATGAACTCTTCTTGATCCATATGTGGTCTGCGAAAAGAACAGACATGCAATGACACTGGTGGATCCATATGTGTTCTGTGAAAAGAACAACCATTTCAATGACACTAGTGGATCCATATGTGGTCTGTGAAAGATATGCAATGAACTTGTGGATCCATATGGGGTTTGTGAAAAGAACATACATGCAATGAACTCGTGGATCCATATGGGGTCTGTGAAAAGAACACACATGCAATGACACCGGTTCCATATGTGGTCTGTGAAAATAACACACATGCAATGACACTTGTGGATCCATATGTAGTCTGTGAAAAGAACACACATTCAATGATACTGGTGGATCCATATGTGGTCTATGAAAAGAACACACATGCAATGAACTCTGGTTGATCCATATGTGGTCTCTTAAAAGAACACACATGCAATGACACTGGTAGATCCATATGTGTTCTGTGAAAAGAACAAACATTTCAATGACACTGGTGGATCCATATGTGGTCTGTGAAAAGAATGTATATGCAATGACACTGGTCTTTCCATATGTGAATTATATATTTGAAGTAGCCATTATATTACTAGACCAAGTAGCATTACAATTGTTAGACAATTGGGATGCTACAACTCTCCCCCACTAAACAGGAATCTCGCCCCGAGATTCTAGGAAGAAGAAGAAGACTCAAAGGGTAGGATACTTGGCACGAGCTCATCTTCACGCTCCCAAGTGGCTTCATCAACGGAATGGTGCGAGATCGCACCTTGCGTAACTTGATGGACTTGTTACAGTCCTTCTTTCTCGCGACTTCAAGGATTTTTGTGGGGTGTTCTTGATAAGACAGTCTTCTTGGAGATTGATAAGCTCATTGTCCACGGTCCCGCCGGGATCCTTGAAGCACTTCTTGAGAGAGATGTGGAAAACATCATGGACCTTGAGTTTTTCCGGAAGCTCAAGAGCATAAGCAACTTCTCCTCTTCTTCCACGAATTTTGAAAGGACCGATGTATCTAGGAGCCAGCTTTCCTTTGATACCAAAACGGTGCGTGCCTCTCATGGGAGTGACACGAAGGTAAACGAGATCACCAGGGACATACTCCATGTCCGTGTGCTTCCTGTCATAATTGCTCTTGGCGACTTTGAGCAATCCTCAGATTTTCAAGAATGATGTGAACCTTCTCTCCGCTTGAGTCACAAATGTCGGGCCAAACAATATTCTTTCTCCCGCACCGACCAACCAATCGGAGTTCTGCATTTACCATAGAGAGCCTCAAATGGTGCCATCTTTAGACTTTTCGAAGCTATTGTTGTAAGAGAATTCAGCATAAGGAAGACATTCTTCCCACTTCATGCCAAAGAGATGACGCAAGCACGAAGCATATCCTCCGTAATCTGATTGATCCTTTCCACTTGTCCTGCGACCGAGGGTGGTAAGTCGTGCTGAAGTTCAACTTTGTTCCCAAAGCATTTTGGAAACTCTCCGTAACTTGGAAGTGAAGATGCTTCCACGGTCGAACTGATCTCAAGGGAACCCCATACAGAGAGACAATTTGATATAGAGCTCCGCCAACCGAATTGCGTAAATGGTTTCGACGGGAAGAAGTGAGCCACTTTAGAAAGCCTCAATGACAACAAAGATTGCATTGTTGCCCTTCCGCGACCTTTTGGGAAACCAGTGATGAAGTCCATCTCTACTTTCTCCCATTTCCATTCCGGGGTTTCAATGGCTGTAGAAGACCGGAAGGTTTCGATGGACAGCTTTCACTCTGCGCATATCACACTCGAGACATACTTGGCACAATATCGCTTCAAACCCCACCAATATTGTGTTTTCAAGTCCATGTACATCTTTGTGCTGCCGTGGTGGATAGAAAGAATGTAATCATGCGCCTCCTTGAGAACTTGCTCTCTCAAACCCGGTAGTTCGGAACAAACATCCGTGTTCAAAGAAAAGCGTGCCTTGATCATCGACGTGGAAGGACTCATACTGAAGCTGAATCTCGGAGATGATCTTTCTTGTGTACGGATCACCAAGCTGAGAAGAGCGAACCTTTTCTTCAAGAGAGGGTTGCTAGAAGGTTCAGGAGATACCCTTGTTCCACAATTTCAAGGTTGACGACGGAATTCCTCGCACAAGAGAGGTGTTGTTCTTCCATCATGAGGTTGTTGACATAAGCTTATGCGCCGAGAGCATCGCCATGACATTAGCTTTGCCCGAGTGTAGTTGATGGTCAAATCAAATCATTGATTGCTTCAATCCATCTCTCTCGCCAAGGTTGAGATCAGGCTGAGTGAAGATATACTTACTCTTGTGATCGTAAAAGATCTCACAACGTTGCCAAGCAAGTAGTGCCTCCATACTTTCAAAGCAAAGACAATCGCGAGCTCGAGGTCATGTGTAGGATAGTTGATCTCATGCGCCTTCAACGCCGAGAGGCATAAGCAACAACTTGTTTTTCTTGCATGAGGACCGCACCCAATCCATGCAAAGAGGCGCCAAGATCCGAACGGCTTGGATGTATCCGGAGGAACCAAGACGGTGGAAGTGAGCTTCTTTGAGTGTCTCAAAGCTTGCTTGACATGCAGGAGTCCAAAGGTATTTCTTGCCTTTCTTGAGGAGATCGGTAAGAGGCTTCACTATCTTCAAAAGTTCTGAATGAAGCGAGCAATAACTAGCCAAACCAAGGAAACTCCGCACTTCTTGACATTACGGAGGAAGCCATTCAACAATTGTCTTCACAGCTTCGGGTCGATTTGCAATGCCCTTGGTGGAGATGACATGACCAAGATAGGTTACTTGAGGCAGCCAAAACTCACACTTGGAGAACTTTGCATACAAGCGATTCTCACGAAGCTTGTTTAGGACACACCAAGGTGTTCTTCATGCTCTTCTTGTGACTTAGAATAGACTAGGATGTCATCCAGATAGACCACAACGAACTTATCAAGATACTCCATGAAAACCGAGTTCATGAGCCTCGAGAAGTGAGACCGAAAGACATGACCGTGTACTCATACAAAGCTATAGCGGGTGGTGAAAGCTGTCTTAGGAACATCTTCCTTACGAATCTTGATTTGGTGATAACCACTTCTCAAGTCAAGCTTAGAGAATACCACAGCTCGCCTAGTGATCAAGAGAGATCATTAATCCGGGAAGGGATACTTTATTCTTGATGGTTTTAGCATTGAGATCCCGATAGTCAACACAAAGTCTATCACCGTCTCGCTTCACAAAGAGGGTTGGGCTACCCCAAGAAGAAGTACTATGCTGAATGAAACCCAACTTCTCTTGTTCATCAAGTCGACGCTTGAGTTCAGCCAACTCAGCAGACCCATCTTATAAGGCCGCTTGGAGATAGGAGCGTACGGTTCAAGCTCAATTACAAACTCAACCTCACGATCCGGAGGCATGGCAACTCTTCAGAAAGACATCCGGGAACTCACAGACCGAACACTCGAATAGCTTCCATAGCATCAACATTCAGAGCCGCCAAAGAGAAAAGCTGGATAGCAGGAGTCGACTTGGAGAATAGACTATATGGCCTTCGTGAATCTTCAGAGAAACCGAGCTGCTCAAAGACAATCAATCATAGCTGCATTTGTCAACCAATCCATGCCCAAGATGACATCAATGTCGAATTGCCCGGGATTAAGGACGCCGAGAACGAAGAGCCACCAATCTCAATTTGATTGCCATGGCTGAAAGAAGCCCTCATGTTTGACCCAGAGATTGTACCACCGCATGTGATAAAGGAACCTTATCCAGATCATGCTCTGCAAACTTATGTGAAACAAAAGAATGCGAAGCACCGAATCAAACAAAACTCTTGCAGAACTGAGTTAACGGGAAGCATACCCATCACAACCTGTGTGCATGCTCAGAGCGGGCGTTGACAGCTTGGCACGAGCAACAGAGACCCGGGCTTGGTGTTGATGTTGAGAGCCCGAGGTGGTGGTGCACGAACCAAAGGAGAGCTTGCCGCAGATCTTGGAGGTGGTGGAGGAAGAGCCTTGTTCTTCATCGGACAGCCCAGTTTTGATGCCAAGTTTCCACAAGTGTAACAAGCACTGTGGACGTGGAGCAACGTAGCTGTGGACTCCGCCAGCGCCCAGGTAGTGGTGGTTGTAGCCCCGGGAGCAGCAAAGGAGGAAGTTTGGTGGCCTTGCCAAGCTTGAAGGTCTTGGTGGAGCCGAGAGCGACGGGGTGTTAGGAACCCAAACACGACGCTTAGAAGGAGCCGACATAGTCAAGAGCTTGCTGCATCACGCTGTGTTTCTTTGACTCTCAAACACTTGCCTACTTGCCTCTTCCCGCAGTCAGTATGCTAAAGTTCCGTAAAAGACGCCGGCCTTGCATGTGTGATTGCATACTTAATCGATGCATTGAGCCCTTGCTCAACCTCTTTTGCTTCTTCTTGTCATCGAGATCTCATCGCCACCATAACGAGAAAGGTTCATGAAGTTCCTGATGTAGGTATTGACATTATCATTGCCCCGCTTGAGGTTGAGAAACACTTCCTTCATCCTTCCATGACAATCGATGACATCGCTCTTGAAAGCTCCAGTGAACTGCCCCCAAGTAGGCTGAAAACCGCGCTTTGCCTTCGTGTAATTCTCCCACCGTGAGAGCTGCATCTCCTTCGTAAGGTGAGTGGCACACTTTACCCATTCTTGCTCGTGAACATCAGCAGCTGCAAGAACCTTGACATCTCACGCAACCAATCATCAGCATCAAGTGGTTGATCGTAAACATCAAACGTGGGTTGAACTTCGTGAAGCTTTTGATGTCTCCTCGCTTGGGAGGTGGAGGTAGCGGAACAAACTCATTCCTCCCGACACTTTCCTCAAACGCCGTTGGTTCTCACCGCATTGCTGCCAAGGCATTGGCGATGCTTGACAACGCTGCCCCCAGCTCAGGTTGTATGTCCTCCTCGTAACGGCGTGCCATCCGTTATTGATATAAAACAAGTCAAGACTATGATGGAGAATAATAATCCAAAATAGTACCAAGATGGAATTAATCAAGATTAAAGGATACAATTTACTAAGATGATATCAAAATATCAACAGTTCAAAGCACCTAGAAGATATTAAGCATATCGCACACGATCGAAAAGGAGTGTGGTACACAAATATATCAAAGAAATTTTTCCACAAATTTCGCATTAAAATACCAATAGATGCTAAAATCACTTAACTAATCAAGATTAGTGACTCTACCAATTCAATATACAAGAGCGAATGATAAGAGTAGTGGTATGGTCGCGACTCCATCCCGCACTCAAATCATTACTCCGACATGAATAAGTAAAACACATATCCCAACACCTTCTTCTCACGATGAACCTAAAGATTAGCAACTACGGAAACGAACACCCCAAACAAGATAACGCTTGGATAACAAAGAGTAAGGGTATACAACAATCGAGATAGATCAAGGCCGGTTTGCAAAAAGCCCGCGGTATGGAATGTACCAACAGTTGATAACCAAAGGCCGATAGAGATAACAACTTGATGCAACAGACAAGGGATTACACACACACACACACACACAACCTATGGTACTACGGAATCCCGAACACGTGAATCCTAGTTTGAATTTTAAGAAGAGGATTGAAAACGATACACTTCCTTACCGTAAAAGGGTGGGTGGGTGGGTAAGAAGAAAAGTGGAAGCAGTCCTACTCTGCTTTTGTTTTTCCTAGTATACATAACTACCAAAAATATTTGCTAGACGACAACGACCATTTGGCTGAGACCTCAAGGGGGATGGCTCGATACCAATTGTAACTCGGTGAATTACGCCCTAGTTACAAGCCCGGATGACGGAAATGGTTGAAATAGTATGGGGCCCAAATGCCACTCACAGTAGACCTTTCGCCGTCCCAACCATTTCCAAACATCGGGACAAGAACGGCCGAATCGGCAAAGCGAAGGGATCAACTACATACACAAATGAGTATGTATGCAAGCCACCATACAACAAGTACATCGAGCCATTCCATCTAAAAAGAAAGGAAATATAGCAACGCCATACAAGATCCAAATATCCTAGATAGATATAATAGTTTAGGATATCTCCTCATACATCAATCATGAGTATCGAAGCGAAAACACAACTGAGGATAAGAAGCAAATTGGCATAAGATGCCCCATAAATAAGCAGATCCCGCCACAGATCTCACGGATCCCCATTCCTCGGAATCTCTACACCGAATGATCGCTGCCCACATCGTCTGCCTCTTCCACCCAAAGATCCATCTTGAGGGTACCTATTCATCTCGAACCAATAATTTATCGTGGTGAGACCCTAGGGTACTCAAGAAGTCTTTATGCCGCTAAAGGGGACACAACCTAGGGTGACGAATTGCAGCAAAAGATAAACCCTAACAATTCTATAGATACCGCTAACCATCCGCCTAACCAAAGATAGACGGATGTCCGTGAATTAATAACAACAGCTTATAACGGTAATCTTAACAGATCCATCCTCCTCCTCGCCATCGACGAGGAAGCGGACGAACAACCCCCATCCGTTGGCAGTTTTATTATCCATTCCATGAGTGTCGCACTATTTACTAGCCAGGTACTTAGTCAAATTAGAAGCGGTACTTTAGTTATTCTTGTCTATGATCGAGAAACTGTGCTCCAAGTCGCCCATAACCGCGGACACGGCCAGAAAGTTTTACCCTGCAGGGTGCACAAATAGCAACACACACTGACATGCCTCTAAAAACCAAATCAAAACCCAACGAGGCGCCACGACAAAAGCGATCACAGGATTCAGAAATATTTCAGGGGCCACCCCATTGAGCTACCCGCAACGGTTAGCCGACCAGACGGCCTCAAGGTTTGTGGAGCCACAGAACGATCGGGAACCCGAAAGTGTGACTGGCTTGTCGACACAGCCAAAACGGGTCACGGACCTAACAAGACAAAGGTGCAGACCTCGCACAATTTAATTAAAGCAAGAAGCATGGCATAAGTACAGGATAGTAAAAAACCTCAAACTAGTTTGTGGCCCCAAGAAATAAGAATGAATCAAGCTCGCTGGGGTTCATAAGCCTCCGATGTGGATAGCGAATATTCAAGGAACAGGAATCAAGTACTGGGTCCTAGGGACACAAGTGAGCCTGAAAAACCAAATAGCAATATGGCTCACCGATGCCACTTTCATTAGTTATCCCATTACTACTGTTAAGTTGTTTAGGTACCTCGTTTCCATCGACACTCACAAACCCTACACATGTCGTTTCTACGACTCGCATGGCTCAAACAACTCCTGTAGTAATGGCTCATGGGATGGAGGAACAAACTTGTGGGTTTAAAAGTAAAGGCTATGCAATGCTTGGGATTCTTTAATGCAATCGACTCAATGATGCAAGAATAAGATAGAGGCAATAGGTACTATATGTATGCAAGCATGTGGTAGTGCTTGCCTGGTAGCTCAGTTGAAGCGAGAGAAGGATCTGGTGGTCTGGTTCTCTTGGTATATCCCCCGCCATTGCCTATTCAAGAAGAACCAAACAAACAAGGGCCAACATAAATAAAGTGCACAAGCATATGAATAAATGCATAAACAATCATGCCATGATGAATGATGCACAATTTGCATGGCAATCAAGTAGCATGGCATGGGTGAGGTGTGGGATACAAGAATAAATCATTTTATTGAGTTTTGGCCCCATTTTATACTCATATTAGTTGCTGTATACTTTATATTTATATGATGCATGCTTCAAAACAAAACATGGAATGCATAAACAGAAAGGTCTCGTGAGCTAATCATTTTAGACATATCATTTGTTAAATTTGGAGTTATAAAACAAAAGTTATTAATTAATTAAGGAAAAGGGCATTTATTGTAATTTTAATCAACTTAGAATTTTAAATGTTCAAAATATATTTTGAATGGCATTTGAATTCCTCATATTTTCTGATTTCAAAACATATATTATTTGTATTATTTGGATTTATATTTTAAAAGATATTTAAAACAGAATTAAATTTGAATTTGAATTAATTTTGAAAAGATTTGGATTTAAACATTAGAAATACTTTTGTTACTTAGCTCAATCAAGGCACACGCGACCCACACGCCAATGGACGCGCCACGCTGCACAATGAGGGAGCTGGGTTGATCAAACCGAAAGATCGGGTACTTGCAAAAAGCCTACAGACGCTGATCGGTGGGCCTCTTGTACCGCTGGTTAAGCATAAAGAGGCAGGGCTATTCGCAAATGACCATACCAGACTGGGTTTCTTCTCCGCTTTGACAGACGGGGCGGCGGGCTCGAACGCCACACTGGGCGCGGTACGTAGAGGCGGAACCACCACGGTACGGGTTTGGTGGCGTGTTCTGCGACACGCGAGACAAGGTTTCTTCGGCGAATCGCTGGGACGCTGCGGCGCGAACGCGATGCATGTATATGAAGCGTTAAAACGTAACAAGGCCCTGAAGCTACAGCGCAAGCGTATAAGTGTCCGGAGATGTGGCTGCTCACCAGAGTGCGTCGGTGTAGGTGGATCGGCAGGTGCGTACGATCGACGGCGAAGCACGGACCAAGGCTAGGGTTTCACGCGTCCGGTGCAGGTGCTTGGGCTTCTCTTCTCGGTGCACAGAGGCGACGCTGGGTCCTCCGTCCTTCCTCGACAACCACAACACCACGCCTGCCTCGAGCGGACGTCTAAGCCACGGTGGCGTGGCGATGTAGTCGGCGATGGAGAAGAGAGGGGAGCGGCGGGGCGCCTCGGCCAGATCTAGAGAGGCCAGAAGAGAGCCGGGAGGGGGATAAAGCAGAGGGGAGAGGGAGGTGCCGTGGGGAGGTGGGGTAGATGGAAAAGGTGGCTCGGCCACCTTTCCTCCTCCTTTCTGGGGGCTGCCAGGTGGGGCAAGGGCGAGTCCAGAGAGGTGGTAGGCTCGGTGGAGGGGCCCTTGTGGCATAGAGAGAAAAGAGAGAGGGAAGAGTAGCCTCGGGCTAGAGCTAGGATAGGAGGGAGAGGGGTATGGCTCGGGCTAGGGCTTGCTTGGGTGGGGTAGCTAGGTGGCATGGTGGGGCCAGCTAGGTGAGAGAGAGAGAGGCTGAGAGGGAGGGTAGACTTAGGGTTTAGGTGAGAGGGGGATGTGAGGGTTAGGGTTAGATGGGGGAGTGAGAGATGGTTTTCCTTTTGGCAAGCTCAGGCAAGACAAGATCAAACCAAGCTAGACCAAAAAGAGGGAGAGGTGGTGATATGATTTTAAGCAAGATCAAACAGATCAAGCCAAAAGGAGGAAGAGAGAGAGAGAGATGATCCACTCCAAATGCAAATAAAACCAAAGCTAGAAAAGATGGTTCTTGCATGGCCCATGCAAAACAATTAATGCCATGCTTATTTTGTGAAAACAAGATTATCACATGGCATTAAACTTAGGCATTCCCACAAGTGGAATAAAGCCAAGCCAAGAATTTAAAAGAAAGTCCCAAGTGGATTAAATGGAGATGATCCTATTTGAATACAAATGGGACATGCTAGTGTGTATGGGCCACTAGATGATTAATAGTCCCAAAAGTATCCCAACATGAGCTTCATTCCATAATAATCCATATGGAAGCTAGGAAAAGGGGTCCACCACAAGGCATGCAAAGGTGGCCATGTGGCTCTCATATCAATAATGTGAAAACAACATGATGCCAAGATGAGAGCATGTGGAAAAGAATTGGGTCCATCCCAACCCACATGAGCTAGAGGTAAAACCAATAAGTGCCAAGCTCATATTTAGTTGGATGGTGGAATTACAAGGTGGTGAAAGGAAGATGGTGGAGTTAGTAAAAGATATGCCCCCAACTCAACTTGGGCATTTACACAATATATCAACAACCATACAATATCAAGAGGCAAATACAATTAATAATGCATATGAGATAAGAACCAAATGGAAAAGGGTTTTATATGATGCTCAAATGCAAGGTGGCATGATGACATGAGCATGATATAATGATGATGCAACAATTATATATTTGAAGTAGCCATTATATTACTAGACCAAGTAGCATTACAATTGTTAGACAATTGGGATGCTACATGGTTGATCCATGTGTGGTTTGTGGAAAGAACACACATGCAATGACCACTGGTGGATCCATGTGTGGTTTGTGGAAAAGAACACACATGCAGTGAACTCTGGTGGATCCATATGGGGTCTATGAAAAGAACACACATGCAATGACACTGGTGGATCCATTTGTGGTCTATGAAAAGAACACACATGAAATGACTCTAGCTGGTTAATGAAAAGTACAGACATGCAATGAACTGGTGGATCCATATGTGGTGCAGAAGAGAACACTCATGCAATGACACTGGTGGATCCATATGTGGTTTGTGAAAAGAACAAACATTTCAATGACACTGGTGGATCCATATGTGGTTTGTCAAAAGAGCAAACATGCAATGACTTTGGTGGAACCATATGTGGTCTGTGAAAAGAACAGACATGCAATGACACTGGTGGATCCGTATGAGGTGTGTGAAAAGAACACACATGCAATGACACTAGTGTATCCATATGTGGTCTGCGAAAAGAACCGACATGCAATGGCACTGGTGGATCCATATGTGGTGTGTGAAAAGAACACATATGCAATGACACTGGTGCATCCATATGTGGTAAATGAAAAGAACACATGCAATGACACTGGTGGATCCATATGTGGTCTGTGAAAAGAACACACATGCAATGACTACAGTGGATCGATATGTGGTTCATGAAAAGAATGTATATGCAATGATACTGGTGGATCATATGTGGTCTGTGAAAAGAATACACATGCAATGACACTAGTGGATCCATATGTGGTCTGTGAAAAGAACACATGCAATGACACTGCATCCATATGTGGTCTGTGAAAAGAACAAACATGGAATGACACTGCTGGTTCCATATGTGGTCTGCGAAAAGAACACACATGCAATGACCCTGGTGGATCCATATGTGGTCTGTGAAAAGAACACACATGAAATGACAATGGTGGATCCATATGTGGTTTGTGAAAAGAACGCACATGCAATTACACTGTGGATCGATATGGTTCATAAAAGAACACACATGCAATGACACTGGTGGATCCATATGTGGTCTGTGAGAAGAACACACATGCAATGACACTGGTGGATCCATATGTGGTCTGTGAAAAGAACACAGATGCAATCACAATGGTGGTTCCATACGTGGTCTCTAAAAAGAACACACATGCAATGGCACTTGTGGATCCATATGTGGTTTGTGAAAAGAACAAACATTTGAATGACACTAGTGGATCCATATGTGGTCTGTGAAAAGAACAGACATGCAATGACTCTGGTGGATCCATATGTGGTTTGTGAAAAGAACAGACATGCAATGACACTGGTGGATCCATATGTGGCGTGTGAAAAGAACACACATGCAATGACACTAGTGGATCCATATGTGGTCTGTGAAAAGAATAGACCTGCAATGACACTGGTGGATCCATATGTGGTGTGTGAAAAGAACACACATGCAATGACACTGGTGGATCCATATGTGGTAAATGAAAAGAACACACATGCAATGACACTGGTGGATCCATATGTGGTCTCTGAAAAGAACAAACATGCAATGACAATGGTGGTTCCATATGTGGTCTGTGAAAAGAACACACATGCAATGACACTGGTGGATCCAAATGTGGTTTGTGAAAAGAACACACATGCAATGACACTGGTGGATCCAAATGTGGTCTGTGAAAAGAACACACATGCAATGAACTCTGGTGGATCCATATGGGGTCTGTGAAAAGAACACACATGCAATGACACTGGTGGATCCATTTGTGGTCTATGAAAAGAAAACACATGAAATGACTCTAGCTGTGGTTAATGAAAAGAACACACATGCAATGAACTCTGGAGGATCCATATGTGGTCTGTGAAGAGAACACACATGCAATGACACTGGTGGATCCATATGTGGTTTGTGAAAAGAACATACATTTCAATGACACTGGTGGATCCATATGTGGTTTGTCAAAAGAGCAAACATGCAATGACTTTGGTGGATCCATATGTGGTCTATGAAAAGAACAGACATGCAATGACACTGGTGGATCCATATGTGGTGTGGGAAAAGAACACACGTGCAATGACACTAGTGTATCCATATGTGGTCTGCGAAAAGAATCGACATGCAATGGCACTGGTGGATCCATATGTGGTGTGTGAAAAGAACACACATGCAATGACACTAGTGCATCCATATGTGGTAAATGAAAAGAACACACATGCAATGACACTGGTGGATCCATATGTAGTCTATGAAAAGAACACACATGCAATGACTCTGGTGGATCCATATGTGGTCTGTGAAAAGAACAGACATGCAACGAAACTGGTGGATCATATCTTGTCTGTGAAAAGAACACACATGCAATGACACTGGTGGATCCATATGTGGTCTGTGAAAAGAACACACATGCAATGACACTGGTGTCTCCATATGTGGTCTGCGAAAAGAACACACATGCAATGACACTGGTGGATCCATATGTGGCCTGTGAAAACAACACACATGAAATGACACTAGTCGATCCATATGTGGTCTATGAAAATAACACACATGCAATGACTCTGGTGGTTCCATACGTGGTCTGTGAAAAGAACAGACATGCAATGATACTAGTGGATCCATATGTGGTCTGTGAAAAGAACAAACATTTCAATGACACTGGTGGATCCATATGTGGTATGTCAAAAGAACACACATGCAATTCCACTGGTGGATCCATATATGGTCTGTGAAAAGAACAGACATGCAATGAACTCTGGTGGATCCATATGTGGTCTGTGAAAAGAACACATATTTCAATGTCACTCGTGGATCCATATGTGGTGTGTGAAAAGAACACACATGCAATGAACTCTAGTGGATCCATATGTGGTCTATGAAAATAACATACATGCAATGACACTGGTGGTCCATATGTGGTCTGTGAAAAGAACAAACAAGCAATGACACTGCTGGTTCCATATGTGGTCTGCGAAAAGAACACACATGCAATGACCCTGGTGGATCCATATGTGGTCTGTGAAAAGAACGCACATGCAATTACACTAGTGGATCCATATATGGTCTGCGAAAAGAACACACATGCAATGACACTGGTGTATCCATATGTGGTCTGTGAGAAGAACACACATGCAATGACACTTGTCGATCCATATGTGGTCTGTGAAAAGAACACAGATGCAATCACAATGGTGGTTCCATACGTGGTCTCTAAAAAGAACACACATGAAATGACACTGGTGGATCCATATGTGGTTTGTGAAAAGAATAAACATTTCAATGACACTAGTGGATCCATATGTGGTCTGTGAAAAGAACATACATGCAATGACTCTGGTGGATCCATATGTGGTCTGTGAAAAGAACAGACATGCAATGACACTGGTGGATCCATATGTGGTCTATGAAAAGAATATACCTGCAATGACACTGGTGGATCCATATGTGGTGTGTGCAAAGAACACACATGCAATGACACTGGTGGATCCATATGTGGTACATGAAAAGAACACACATGCAATGACATTGGTGGATCCATATGTGGTCTGTGAAAATAACACACATGCAATGACAATGGTGGTTCCATATGTGGTCTGTGAAAGGAACACACATGCAATGACAATGGTGGATCCATATGTGATTTGTGAAAAGAATACACATGCAATGACACTGGTTGATCCATATGTGGTCTGTGAAAAGAACACACATGCAATGAACTCGTGTGGATCCATATGGGGTCTGTGAAAAGAACACACATGCAATGACACTGGTGGATCCATTTGTGGTCTATGAAAAGAACACACATGAAATGACTCTAGCTGTGGTTAATGAAAAGAACACACATGCAATGAACTCTGGAGGATCCATATGTGGTCTGTGAAGAGAACACACATGCAATGACACTGGTGGATACATATGTGGTTTGTGAAAATTAACAAACATTTCAATGACACTGGTGGATCCATATGTGGTTTGTCAAAAGAGCAAACATGCAATGACTTTGGTGGATCCATATGTTGTCTGTGAAAAGAACAGATATGCAATGACACTGGTGGATCCATATGTGGTGTGTGAAAAGAACACACATGCAATGACACTAGTGTATCCATATGTGGTCTGCGAAAAGAATCGACATGCAATGGCACTGGTGGATCCATATGTGGTGTGTGAAAAGAACACACATGCAATGACACTGGTGCATCCATATGTGGTAAATGAAAAGAACACACATGCAATGACACTGGTGGATCCATATGTGGTCTATGAAAAGAACACACATGCAATGACTCTGGTGGATCCATATGTGGTCTGTGAAAAGAACAGACATGCAATGAAACTGGTGGATCATATCATGTTCTATGAAAAGAACACACATGCAATGACACTGGTGGATCCATATGTGGTCTGTG
Organism: Avena insularis; assembly: GCA_023614405.1. Classification (NCBI taxonomy): domain Eukaryota; kingdom Viridiplantae; phylum Streptophyta; class Magnoliopsida; order Poales; family Poaceae; genus Avena; species Avena insularis. The sequence continues at coordinate 116,838 of JAJUPC010000669.1, read as the reverse complement.
AAAAGAACACACATGCAATGTCACTGGTGGATCCATATGTGGTCTGCGAAAAGAACACACATGCAATGACACTGGTGGATCCATATGTGGCCTGTGAAAAGAACACACATGAAATGACACTAGTCGATCCATATGTGGTCTATAAAAAGAAAACACATGCAATGACTCTGGTGGTTCCATACGTGGTCTGTGAAAAGAACAGACATGCAATGATACTGGTGGATCCATATGTGGTCTGTGAAAAGAACAAACATTTCAATGACACTGGTGGATCCATATGTGGTATGTCAAAAGAACACACATGCAATTCCACTGGTGGATCAATATATGGTCTGTGAAAAGAACACACATGCAATGAACTCTGGTGGATCCATATGTGGTCTGTGAAAAGAACACACATTTCAATGTCACTCGTGGATCCATATGTGGTGTGTCAAAAGAACACACATGCAATGAACTCTAGTGGATCCATATGTGGTCTATGAAAAAAACATACATGCAATGACACTGGTGGTTCCATATGTGGTCTGTGAAAAGAACACACATGCAATGACACTGGTGGATCCATATGTGGTTTGTGAAAAGAACACACGTGCAATGACACTTGTGGATCCATATGTGGTCTGTGAAAAGAACAAACATGCAATGACTCTGGTGGTTCCATATGTGGTATGTGAAAAGAACACACATGGAATGACACTGGTGGATCCATATGTGGTCTATGAAAAGAACACACATGAAATGACACTGGTGAATCCATATGTGGTCTATGAAAAGAACAGACATGCAATGACACTGGTGGATCCATATGTGGTGTGTGAAAAGAACACACATGTAATGAACTCTGGTGGATCCATATGTGGTCTGTGAAAAGAACACACATGCAATGATACTGGCGGATCCATATGTGGTTTGTGAAAAGAACAAACATTTCAATGACACTGGTGGATTCATATATGGTTTGTCAAAAGAACACACATGAAATGATGGTGGTGGATCCATATGTGGTCTATGAAAAGAACACACATGCAATGCCACTGGTGGATCCATATATGGTCTGTGAAAAGAACACACATGCAATGAACTCTGGTGGATCCAAATGTGGTTTGTGAAAAGAACACACATTTCAATGTCACTCGTGGATCCATATGTGGTATGTGAAAAGAACACACATGCAATGAACTCTAGTGGATCCATATGTGGTCTATGAAAAGAACAGACATGCAATGACACTGGTTGTTCCATATGTGGTCTGTGAAAAGAACACACATGCAATGACACTGGTGGATCCATATGTGGTCTGTGAAAAGAACACACATGCAATGACACTGGTGGATCCATATGTGGTCTATGAAAAGAACAAACATGCAATGATACTGCTGCTTCCATATGTGGTCTGCGAAAATAACACACATGCAATGACTCTGGTGGATCCATATGTGGTATGTGAAAAGAACACACATGCAATGACAATGGTGGAGCCATATGTGGTCTGTGAAAAGAACAGACATGCAATGACACTGGTGGATCCATATGTGGCGTGTGAAAAGAACACATATGCAATGACACTAGTGGATCCATATGTGGTATGTGAAAAGAATAGACCTGCAATGACACTATTGGATCCATATGTGGTGTGTGCAAAGAACACACATGCAATGACACTGGTGGATCCATATGTGGTAAATGAAAAGAACACACATGCAATGACACTGGTGGATCCATATGTGGTAAATGAAAAGAACACACATGCAATGACACTGGTGGTTCCATATGTTGTCTGCGAAAAGAAAACACATGCAATGACTCTGGTGGATCCATATGTGGTCTGTGAAAAGAAAGCACATGCAATGACAAGGGTGGATCCATATGTGGTTTGTGAAATTAACACACGTGAAATGACACTGGTGGATCCATATATGGTCTGTGAAAAGACCAGATATGCAATCACTATGGTGGATCCATATGTGGTCTGCGAAAAGAACAGACATGCAATGATACTGGTGGATCCGTATGTGGTGTGTGAAAAGAACACACATGCAATTACACTAGTGTATCCATATGTGGTTCAAGGAAAAGAACCGACATGGAATGACATTGGTGGATCCATATGTGGTGTGTGAAAAGAACACACATGCAATGACACTGGTGCATCCATATGTGGTAAATGAAAAGAACACACATGCAATGACACTGGTGGATCCATATGTGGATTGTGAAAAGTACACACATGAAATGACACTGGTGGATCCATATGTGGTCTATGAAAAGAACACACATGCAATGACTCTGGTGGATCCATATGTGGTCTGTGAAAAGAACAGACATGCAATGATACTGGTGGATCCATTTGTGGTTTGTGAAAAGAACACACATGCAATGACAGAGTCATTGCATATGTGGCGTGTGAAAAGAACACACATGCAATGAGACTAGTGGATCCATATATGGATATGTGGTCTGTGAAAAGAACAGACATGCAGTGACACTGGTGGATCCATATGTGGCGTGTGAAAAGAACACACATGCAATGAGACTAGTGGATCCATATATGGTCTATGAAAAGAACAGACCTGCAATGACATTGGTGGATCCATATGTGGTGTGTGAAAAGAACACACATGCAATGACACTGGTGGATCCAAATGTGGTCTGTGAAAAGAACAGACCTGCAATGACATTGGTGGATCCATATGTGGTGTGTGAAAAGAACACACATGCAATGACACTGGTGGATCCATATGTGGTAAATGAAAAGAACACACATGCAATGACACTGGTGGATCCATATGTGGTTTGTGAAAAGAACACACATGCAATGACAATGGTGGTTCCATATGTGGTCTATGAAAAGAACACACATGCAATGAAAATGGTGGATCCATATGTGGTTTGTGAAAAGGACACACATGCAATGACACTGGCAGATCCAAATGTGGTCTGAGAAAAGAACACACATGCAATGAACTCTGGTGGATCCATATGGGGTCTGTGAAAAGAATACACATGCAATGACACTGGTGGATCCATTTGTGGTCTATGAAAAGAATACACATGAAATGACTCTAGCTGTGGTTAATGAAAAGAACACACATGCAATGAACTCTGGTGGATCCATATGTGGTATGTGAAAAGAACACACATGCAATGACACTGGTGGATCCATATGTGGTTTGTGAAAAGAACAAACATTTCAATGACACAGGTGGATCCGTATGTGGTTTGTGAAAAGAGCAAACATGCAATGACTTTGGTGGATCCATATGTGGTCTGTGAAAAGAACAGACATGCAATGACGTTGGTGGATCCATATGTAGTGTGTGAAAAGAACACACATGCAATGACACTGGTGGATCCATATGTGGTCTATGAAAAGAACACACATGCAATGACTCTGGTGGATCCATATGTGGTGTGTGAAAAGAAAAGACATGCAATGACTCTAGTGGATCCATATGTGGTATGTGAAAAGAACAGACATGCAATGACACTGGTGGATCCATATGTGGCGTGTGAAAAGAACACACATGCAATGACACTAGTGGATCCATATGTGGTCTATGAAAAGAACACACATGCAATGACTCTGGTGGATCCATATGTGGTTTGTGAAAAGAACAAACATGCAATGATACTGGTGGATCCATATGTGGTCTGTGAAAAGAACACACATGCAATGACACTGGTGGATCCATATGTGGTCTATGAAAAGAACACACATGCAATGCCAGTGGTGGATCCATATATGGTATGTGAAAAGAACACACATGCAATGAACTCTGGTGGATCCATATGTGGTCTGTGAAAAGAACACACATGCAATGACACTGGTGGATCCATATGTGGTCTGTGAAAAGAACACACATGCAATGAACTCTAGTGGATCCATATGTGTCTAAGACAAGAACAGACATGCAATGACACTGGTTGTTCCATATGTGGTCTGTGAAAAGAACACACATGCAATGACACTGGTGGATCCATATGTGGTCTGTGAAAAGATTAGACCTGCAATGACACTGGTGGATCCATATGTGGTATGTGCAAAGAACACACATGCAATGACACTGGTGGATCCATATGTGGTAAATGAAAAAAACACACATGCAATGACACTGGTGGATCCATATGTGGTCTGTGAAAAGAAGACACATGCAATGACACTGGTGGATCCATATGTGGTGTGTGAAAAGAACACACATGCAATGACAATGGTGGATCCATATGTGGTTTGTGAAAAGAACACACATGCAATGACACTGGTGGATCCATATGTGGTAAATGAAAAGAACAAACATGCAATGAGACTAGTGGATCCATATATGGTCTGTGAAAAGAACACACATGCAATGACAATGGTGTTTCCATATGTGGTCTATGAAAAGAACACACATGCAATGGCAATGGTGGATCCATATGTGGTTTGTGAAAAGAACACACATGCAATGACACTGGAGGATCCAAATGTGGTATGTGTAAAGAACACACATGCAATGAACTCTGGTGGATCCATATGGGGTCTATGAAAAGAACAGACATGCAATGACACTGGTGGATCCATTTGTGGTCTATGAAAAGAACACACATGAAATGACTCTAGCTGTGGTTAATGAAAAGAACACACATGCAATGACACCGGTGGATCCATATGTGGTAAATGAAAAGAACACACATGCAATGACACTGGTGGATCCATATGTGGTCTATGAAAAGAACACACATGCAATGACTCTGGTGGATCCATATGTGGTGTGTGAAAAGAAAAGACATGCAATGACTCTAGTGGATCCATATGTGGTCTGTTAAAAGAACAGACATGCAATGACACTAGTGGATCCATATGTGGTCTATGAAAAGAACACACATGTAATGACTCTCGTGGATCCATATGTGGTTTCTGAAAAGAACAAACATGCAATGATACTGGTGGATCCATATGTGGTCTGTGAAAAGAACACACATGCAATGACACTGGTGGATCCATATGTGGTCTATGAAAAGAACACACATGCAATGCCACTGGTGGATCCATATATGGTCTGTGAAAAGAACACACATGCAATGAACTCTGGTGGATCCATATGTGGTCTGCGAAAAGAACACACATGCAATGACACTGGTGGATCCATATGTGGCCTGTGAAAAGAACACACATGAAATGACACTAGTCGATCCATATGTGGTCTATAAAAAGAAAACACATGCAATGACTCTGGTGGTTCCATACGTGGTCTGTGAAAAGAACAGACATGCAATGATACTGGTGGATCCATATGTGGTCTGTGAAAAGAACAAACATTTCAATGACACTGGTGGATCCATATGTGGTATGTCAAAAGAACACACATGCAATTCCACTGGTGGATCCATATATGGTCTGTGAAAAGAACACACATGCAATGAACTCTGGTGGATCCATATGTGGTCTGTGAAAAGAACACACATTTCAATGTCACTCGTGGATCCATATGTGGTGTGTCAAAAGAACACACATGCAATGAACTCTAGTGGATCCATATGTGGTCTATGAAAAAAACATACATGCAATGACACTGGTGGTTCCATATGTGGTCTGTGAAAAGAACACACATGCAATGACACTGGTGGATCCATATGTGGTTTGTGAAAAGAACACACGTGCAATGACACTTGTGGATCCATATGTGGTCTGTGAAAAGAACAAACATGCAATGACTCTGGTGGTTCCATATGTGGTATGTGAAAAGAACACACATGGAATGACACTGGTGGATCCATATGTGGTCTATGAAAAGAACACACATGAAATGACACTGGTGAATCCATATGTGGTCTATGAAAAGAACAGACATGCAATGACACTGGTGGATCCATATGTGGTGTGTGAAAAGAACACACATGTAATGAACTCTGGTGGATCCATATGTGGTCTGTGAAAAGAACACACATGCAATGATACTGGCGGATCCATATGTGGTTTGTGAAAAGAACAAACATTTCAATGACACTGGTGGATTCATATGTGGTTTGTCAAAAGAACACACATGAAATGATGGTGGTGGATCCATATGTGGTCTATGAAAAGAACACACATGCAATGCCACTGGTGGATCCATATATGGTCTGTGAAAAGAACACACATGCAATGAACTCTGGTGGATCCAAATGTGGTTTGTGAAAAGAACACACATTTCAATGTCACTCGTGGATCCATATGTGGTATGTGAAAAGAACACACATGCAATGAACTCTAGTGGATCCATATGTGGTCTATGAAAAGAACAGACATGCAATGACACTGGTTGTTCCATATGTGGTCTGTGAAAAGAACACACATGCAATGACACTGGTGGATCCATATGTGGTCTGTGAAAAGAACACACATGCAATGACACTGGTGGATCCATATGTGGTCTATGAAAAGAACAAACATGCAATGATACTGCTGCTTCCATATGTGGTCTGCGAAAATAACACACATGCAATGACTCTGGTGGATCCATATGTGGTCTGTGAAAAGAACACACATGCAATGACAATGGTGGAGCCATATGTGGTCTGTGAAAAGAACAGACATGCAATGACACTGGTGGATCCATATGTGGCGTGTGAAAAGAACACATATGCAATGACACTAGTGGATCCATATGTGGTATGTGAAAAGAATAGACCTGCAATGACACTATTGGATCCATATGTGGTGTGTGCAAAGAACACACATGCAATGACACTGGTGGATCCATATGTGGTAAATGAAAAGAACACACATGCAATGACACTGGTGGATCCATATGTGGTAAATGAAAAGAACACACATGCAATGACACTGGTGGTTCCATATGTTGTCTGCGAAAAGAAAACACATGCAATGACTCTGGTGGATCCATATGTGGTCTGTGAAAAGAAAGCACATGCAATGACAAGGGTGGATCCATATGTGGTTTGTGAAATTAACACACGTGAAATGACACTGGTGGATCCATATATGGTCTGTGAAAAGACCAGATATGCAATCACTATGGTGGATCCATATGTGGTATGCGAAAAGAACAGACATGCAATGATACTGGTGGATCCGTATGTGGTGTGTGAAAAGAACACACATGCAATTACACTAGTGTATCCATATGTGGTCTGCGAAAAGAACCGACATGGAATGACATTGGTGGATCCATATGTGGTGTGTGAAAAGAACACACATGCAATGACACTGGTGCATCCATATGTGGTAAATGAAAAGAACACACATGCAATGACACTGGTGGATCCATATGTGGATTGTGAAAAGTACACACATGAAATGACACTGGTGGATCCATATGTGGTCTATGAAAAGAACACACATGCAATGACTCTGGTGGATCCATATGTGGTCTGTGAAAAGAACAGACATGCAATGATACTGGTGGATCCATTTGTGGTTTGTGAAAAGAACACACATGCAATGACAGAGTCATTGCATATGTGGCGTGTGAAAAGAACACACATGCAATGAGACTAGTGGATCCATATATGGATATGTGGTCTGTGAAAAGAACAGACATGCAGTGACACTGGTGGATCCATATGTGGCGTGTGAAAAGAACACACATGCAATGAGACTAGTGGATCCATATATGGTCTGTGAAAAGAACAGACCTGCAATGACATTGGTGGATCCATATGTGGTGTGTGAAAAGAACACACATGCAATGACACTGGTGGATCCATATGTGGTAAATGAAAAGAACACACATGCAATGACACTGGTGGATCCATATGTGGTTTGTGAAAAGAACACACATGCAATGACAATGGTGGTTCCATATGTGGTCTATGAAAAGAACACACATGCAATGAAAATAGTGGATCCAAATGTGGTTTGTGAAAAGAACACACATGCAATGACACTGGCAGATCCAAATGTGGTCTGAGAAAAGAACACACATGCAATGAACTCTGGTGGATCCATATGGGGTCTGTGAAAAGAATACACATGCAATGACACTGGTGGATCCATTTGTGGTCTATGAAAAGAATACACATGAAATGACTCTAGCTGTGGTTAATGAAAAGAACACACATGCAATGAACTCTGGTGGATCCATATGTGGTATGTGAAAAGAACACACATGCAATGACACTGGTGGATCCATATGTGGTTTGTGAAAAGAACAAACATTTCAATGACACAGGTGGATCCGTATGTGGTTTGTGAAAAGAGCAAACATGCAATGACTTTGGTGGATCCATATGTGGTCTGTGAAAAGAACAGACATGCAATGACGTTGGTGGATCCATATGTAGTGTGTGAAAAGAACACACATGCAATGACACTGGTGGATCCATATGTGGTCTATGAAAAGAACACACATGCAATGACTCTGGTGGATCCATATGTGGTGTGTGAAAAGAAAAGACATGCAATGACTCTAGTGGATCCATATGTGGTATGTGAAAAGAACAGACATGCAATGACACTGGTGGATCCATATGTGGCGTGTGAAAAGAACACACATGCAATGACACTAGTGGATCCATATGTGGTCTATGAAAAGAACACACATGCAATGACTCTGGTGGATCCATATGTGGTTTGTGAAAAGAACAAACATGCAATGATACTGGTGGATCCATATGTGGTCTGTGAAAAGAACACACATGCAATGACACTGGTGGATCCATATGTGGTCTATGAAAAGAACACACATGCAATGCCAGTGGTGGATCCATATATGGTATGTGAAAAGAACACACATGCAATGAACTCTGGTGGATCCATATGTGGTCTGTGAAAAGAACACACATGCAATGACACTGGTGGATCCATATGTGGTATGTGAAAAGAACACACATGCAATGAACTCTAGTGGATCCATATGTGTCTAAGACAAGAACAGACATGCAATGACACTGGTTGTTCCATATGTGGTCTGTGAAAAGAACACACATGCAATGACACTGGTGGATCCATATGTGGTCTGTGAAAAGATTAGACCTGCAATGACACTGGTGGATCCATATGTGGTATGTGCAAAGAACACACATGCAATGACACTGGTGGATCCATATGTGGTAAATGAAAAAAACACACATGCAATGACACTGGTGGATCCATATGTGGTCTGTGAAAAGAAGACACATGCAATGACACTGGTGGATCCATATGTGGTGTGTGAAAAGAACACACATGCAATGACAATGGTGGATCCATATGTGGTTTGTGAAAAGAACACACATGCAATGACACTGGTGGATCCATATGTGGTAAATGAAAAGAACAAACATGCAATGAGACTAGTGGATCCATATATGGTCTGTGAAAAGAACACACATGCAATGACAATGGTGGTTCCATATGTGGTCTATGAAAAGAACACACATGCAATGGCAATGGTGGATCCATATGTGGTTTGAAAAGAACACATGCAATGACACTGGAGGATCCAAATGTGGTATGTGTAAAGAACACACATGCAATGAACTCTGGATCCATATGGGGTCTATGAAAAGAACAGACATGCAATGACACTGGTGGATCCATTTGTGGTCTATGAAAAGAACACACATGAAATGACTCTAGCTGTGGTTAATGAAAAGAACACACATGCAATGACACCGGTGGATCCATATGTGGTAAATGAAAAGAACACACATGCAATGACACTGGTGGATCCATATGTGGTCTATGAAAAGAACACACATGCAATGACTCTGGTGGATCCATATGTGGTGTGTGAAAAGAAAAGACATGCAATGACTCTAGTGGATCCATATGTGGTCTGTTAAAAGAACAGACATGCAATGACACTAGTGGATCCATATGTGGTCTATGAAAAGAACACACATGTAATGACTCTCGTGGATCCATATGTGGTTTCTGAAAAGAAAAAACATGCAATGATACTGGTGGATCCATATGTGGTCTGTGAAAAGAACACACATGCAATGACACTGGTGGATCCATATGTGGTCTATGAAAAGAACACACATGCAATGCCACTGGTGGATCCATATATGGTCTGTGAAAAGAACACACATGCAATGAACTCTGGTGGATCCATATGTGGTCTGTGAAAAGAACACACATGGAATGACACTGGTGGATCCATATGTGGTATGTGAAAAGAACACACATGCAATGAACTCTAGTGGATCCATATGTGGTCTATGAAAAGAACAAACATGCAATGACACTGGTTGTTCCATATGTGTTATGTGAAAAGAACACACATGCAATGACACTGGTGGATGTAACATCCCAAAAATCATGTTTCAAAAACTCATTCATTTCATCCTTGCATCATTCATTCATATAGGGTTTTTCTCAAAAATCATTTAGAGGCAGAAGTTTGAGCTATGATTTCATGTGGGCAAATTGTCTCAATTGGCCACCACCCTTTGGGATTTGTTTGTCCATGACCTTGTTTGCTTGCCTCCATGGTTGGAAAGATTAGGAGTAGCATTTAAACCCAAGATTCCAAATTTAGAAATAGTTTCAAACCCCTATTTCAAATATTTGCAACTAGAGCAAATCTCTGTTTATTTTGAAACCCAAGCTTGTCTAAGCCTTTGCAAGGTAACCACTAGGATATTTGATTGTTTATGAACCCACGTAACCCTGCAAAAATCCCTCAGCAGTTTGAATTCAAAAGGATTTGAATTCATATCAAATTCTATTCAGAAAATGGAATTAGAAAAGAAAAGGCCTAAAGAAAAGAAAGGCCGAGCGGCAGAATCTGCCCAAAGAAGAAACAAGCCCAGAGCCCACCCGGGATCTCCTTTCTCACACGCCGAAAGCAAGCTAAGTCGCCGAGATGCATTCCCACCGCCACCTCGCACTCTTCGCCGACGAAGCGGGTTCGGTCCACGCCGCCTCGTTTTCCTGCATCGCGCCGACGACCACGCCGCCGCAAAGTGATGGCCGGTAATGGCGCGGCGAAATGGGCATTTATCCTCGAGCGCTTCGCCGATTCCCGCTATAAGATCCTCTCTCGCCGTGATCTTTTTCCCCAAACACCTCACTCACTCCGCCACCAGTGTCTCAATCAGCTTTGCCCGCCGCAGATGTAGCCTCTCCGACGATCGATTCCGGTGAGTCCAGAGCTCCCTCTCGTTTGCAATCTGACTCAGATGTCTTGGCGCACTCGACCTCACTAGTCCGTTTTGTACGCCTGTGTCGCCGGTTCCACTTGACACCGCGAGCACCGACGGCGACATATCTACCGACGAAGTTTTTCCGGAAGGTATGCATCGCCGCTTTTCCGCTCACGCCACTACCGCTTTGACCTCGTGAATTCAACCGTGTCTCGCCTTTGCCTTTTGGGTGATCCACGACGCCCACGACGACCACCCGACCCGACGCGCCGCCGCTAACTCCGTGAGCAATCGAAAGCGGAAGCGCCTGACCGACTAACCGCAGTACGACGAAGCCACTGTGACCTCTCGAGCCCGGTGAGCTACCTCCTTCTCCTCTCCGCTCGCATCGGTAACGCCATCGAGCAGTTCCGCCGCCGGTAGCCACCGCCCGCCGCCAGCTTGGCCGAGAAATAGCACCGTTAGATTCCAGATCGAAGCGCTTAGGATAGATCCACTTAACTCAAGCGGTATGCGATCCGAGCCGCTAGTTTTCATTTAGATCCTACGGCTGTGGAGCTCGATCCAAGTAAACGGTACGGCGAATAAGAGCATGACGCGTTAAGTTAGATCTGAAAATAGATTTAAAACCAGAATTTGATCCAAATTCAAATGTTTATATCTTTTGAATCCCACGTTAGAATTTTGCAAACTTTATACCGTTGATTCAGAAAACAAGACCTTTCTGCCTATCCTTTTGTTTAGCAAATAGTAACCATTAGATGTGCTTAAATTGCAGAGACTTGTTTGAGGCCTTTTGAATATAAGTTTAGTTTAGTATTTTATTTTAGGGCTATTTAAGTTGCCTTGGCTATTTTGTGACTTGTTTAGTTTCTGTATTCATGCACTTGCTTGGTTGAGTTTTCAAAATCATCACTTGGTAGTTTCATGCATGCATGCATTCATAATATTTTGTTTGTATATATTTGTGTGTAATTGTGTGCTATAACTTTGTGTGTAGATTTTGCTAGTGATTGTGATTGTGACGAGTGCTACTCTCCACACTACCAAGGCAAGTGATATCTTCATGAATATTCCATACCTATATTTTATACTTGCATTAGATATATTTTGTTAGGACTTGCATGCTACTTTTGTCAATTGATGATGGGAAATCCTATTTAGAATAGAATGCTAGAATTGCTAGGAGAATTCCCTAAAGATAAGTTGCCATGCCATGCTTAGCCTAGCTACTAGAAAACAAGGGTGGTTTATATATTCACACTATGGAAAAATATTCTAAGTCTAAGGACTTGTTTTTATTTAACAAAACAACTAAGTTAATGAATCACCGGTGGAATGGAAAGAATGGGATATGTTGAGTGGTTACACAAGGCCAGGGTACCGTGAACCTTGTGTATCTCACTTGTGGATGGCCACCCAGAACAAAGAGATTTGAGTTGTCAAATGTTGAGAAGCTTCAAGTGCAACCACTTGGTAATATGGGCTCGCCATGATCTTAGGATGTCGAACTTAGTCTCTTGGACAAGGGTGGTAGATGGGTTGATAGGTTGGAGCGCCCATTTGACTAAGGAAAGGCTATCAAGGATCATGTCTTGGGAAACCAAGGCTTGTGGGGAAAGTGCACCACCTCCGCAGAGTGTAAAACCTAAGTACTTAGCCATGTCCCCGGTAAAGGACAATTTGAGCATCAAGACATGGAAACTTCAAGAATCTCATCACTCCAATTTCTGAATAAAACTTGTGGGTGAACAAGGGTTAAAGGATCTTCAGTCTTTGATTGGTAGATGCCCTGAGTGGATCTTCAGTCTTTGATTGGTAGATACCTTGGGATAGTCTTTGCCAAACAAAAATTTAGTATTTTCAAAAAGTTAAGGAAAAATCTATTTTGAGCAATGCAAGCCTAAGCTCCACCAACCAAATGCATATAGTATTATAGACCACTTAAATATATACTAAGGTATCACTTGCCAATACTATTCCAAAGTATTGACCCTCTGTGGCTGTAACTTATGATGTTGCAGTTACTCGATGATGAATAGGAGTCATGAGTCTACACTCAATATGCTTGCTCGTGGCACATGAAGATGAAGACTTATGTTTATTTACATATTCCATAAACTCTTGTATTAGGCCTTTTGCCATGAGTTGTAAAAGACTATGTTTTATCTCTAGAATGACTGTAATAAACGACCTTTGTATCTGTGTACTTCATCTTAAACTGTGGATGCTAGCATTGATCCAGGGACTAGCATTGCAATCATAGGGATCTTTTCCTTTAATAAGGAGGGATCTTACAGATGGTATCAGAGCACTGTGTTGCCTGTAGGATTATGACCCTAGGATTGGAAACCACTAAGGAAAATTTTAACTTCTTCTACACTTGTCTATTCTTCTCAGAACTTTTCTAATCTTCTCATTCTCATCTCTATTTGTAGATGAACTCCACAACGAAGCCGTGAAGAAAGGACCACTCATGACCATGACTTTGGAGTGTGAGACTGAGTTTCCCAAGATTCTCAAGGACCTCATGGAAACCATGGGAGTACATGGTGCAAAGAAGGTACAAAGGCTTTCCAAAGTGATGGAGGATGGAGGAGTATTGGTGGGTGCAACTTCACTTGTACAAGAATAAGGAAGACAATCACAAAGAAAAGGGCTTCTGCATGTACACCAACACTTTTATGCACACCACATTCTTTGAGTCAGCAAAAGAAGCAGCTTGGAAGACTATCAAGGAACTAAGTGCTAGAGTCAAGTGCAAGATGCTCAACCTCCAAAAAAGACTTAGAGAAAGAGAAGGAACATACCCGAGAGTTGGAAATCACCAACCAATCCTTAAGAGGAGATATTATAGACTTAGTGATAGAAGCATGTGAACAAGATAGGGTGATTGCCACTAGGAACATTGTGTTAGCCACCAGATCCAATGAGATAGGATTGTAAGCGACTTCGTTAGTTGGACCACCACCTATCACCTTATTTTCCAAAAGGATACCTTAAATAAGTTTGAACCTTGGTTGATGTAATGGATTCTTGTATGCATGACTTGTATAATTTTTGTGTGTCCCAAGAATGTGTTTGAATGTTTATCTTGTTTATCTTAAATTGTGTTGTTCTAACTTTTCAATCTTATAAATAGATGCCTATTGCCATCAAGACTGCTGAGGAGTTCCAGTTACCTGCTTTGGTCCTCAGACGTAGAGCTTACTACTTTACAAGATCTCCTCTTCCTATCATTACGGTGCACCCACTCACCAAGTTTGAGAGGAAGGACCTTTGGGGCTTCAAGGTGAACCAGCCAGACGCCGATCGAGCCTACTACGGAGGCCATCGCCTTCAAGCTTATGCACGGCGACAGGAGAGAGGCATAGAGGTTGTCATGCAGATCTGATAGGACGATCGTTAGACGCTACTCCCGACAGGTTAGAGGCACTCACTTCCACGCCGGAAGGCGTGATGACGATGGAGAGTCCATCGACTTTGAGGACGACTCGAGGGTCACAGCAGAGCCGATACGCCTGTACATTCTCCGTGACTTAGAGACTCTTATTAGGCACGTGGATACCGATAGGACCAACGCCATGCTTAGTAATGACGAAGCCTGTGCAGCTTCGCGAGAAGGACAAGCTCTTTGCGCAGCAGGACGAGATAGTCAAGGAGATGGAGACGAAGTTCGAGACCCAAGACCGTAAGTTCAAGAGTCAAGAGAAGCGTGTCCAGGATAGGAACAAAAGGATTCGTGATATGACCGAGGAACTGCAGTCCAAGGACTTCGAGTTAGAGCAGCAGCAGACAAAGGATTGAGAGGCTTGCTCCAGAAGAGGTCTCTCAAGGCCAAGATCGACTCATAGACCACTACCATCGAGGAGAACAATACCGCAATGGAGAACGCAGGTCTTACCTTTGTCGAGGAGGAGATTGATGCCGACGAGTAGATTTGACTACTCAGTTATCTTTATTTACCGCACTTGTTATTTGTGAACTTATTGTTGGACCATCCGACATGTGGATGGCTTGCCACTTGTGTGTTTGTACTTTGAGACTTTTTGTTATCTTGTTGTTTAGCTTTATCCTTGTGTTGCATGCTATATGTCTGCTTGTGTGATGTATTGTGCATAAATCATGTAAGGGTATCTCATTCTTATCTCTATATGAATAAACCATGATGCCTCCCCGTCAGCAAACACCAACCCCAACCCCAACATTACCCCTAAATGCAACAAATGATGAATGCGCAAAACACAGCTTATGCAAATGATGACGACGCTCATCCGTAACCGTAACAACAACAACCCCAATAACAATAATAACAACAACAACAACCTCCGTGTTTTGATATGCTCACCAGATTGCCCGAGGCCGCCTAAGTTTTGAACGATCGATCCCATGGTGGCCAATGAGTGGCTACGCTCGTGAACAAAGACTTAGTGACCGTGGGATGCCAGATGCTGAAAAGGTCGTTCGCAGACATCTGCTGGAAGGACCAGCCGCATGGTGGGACAACTTCCAGATTACCACGCCTATTGATGAAGTGACTTGGGCTATCTTTGAAGATGGCTTTCAGACTACACATATCTCACCAGAATGATGAGCCCGAAAAGAAGGAATTTCACAACTCAAGTAGCCACCACAACAGTGGCTGAATATATTGAAGAGTTCAACAATTTGGCGCTATGCACCGGATGAGGTTGACATCGATGCCAAGAGGAAGGAAAAGTTTCGGAAGGCTTGAATGACGAACTGAATCGCAAATGTCAGTGGCATATGTTCCAACTTATCACCGTCAGGTGACAAGGCTGTTATTGTGGAGAATAAAATGAAGCAAGTTGAGAGTAGAAAGAGGAAACATCTGACAAGCATAGCTCGGGATCGCCTCATAAACGATCTCACTATGATGATAGTGTCACCAGTGATCCCACAAGCATGGGAAGTTTAACAAGCACCACAACCACAACCGCTATGACAACAAGCATCATCGCACCATGACAATGATAAGTACAAGAACCACAAGAGTGGATATAAGAGCCACCATAGTGGAAGTGGAAGTGGAAGTCAACCTAAGAAGGACAACAACAAAGTTGAATGCTTCAAATGCAAGAAGTCGGGCATTATGCTAATGAGTGCCCCGAGAAGAACGTTGAAGGACCTAACAAGCCCAATCCTTTTCGTAAAGGACAGGTTAACCACATCAATGTGGAGGAGGTCTATGAAGAACCCGATGCTTGTTGGTAAGTTCGCACTCAATTCCATTTCAGCATTTGTACTCTTGACACTGGTGCATCTCATTCATTCATATCAAAAGCGTTTGTTGATATAAATGGGTTTGCATCCGAAAACATTGGGTGTCCGATAAAAGTTAGCTCCGAGGGGATATGATAGTGAGTCTTGGATGCCGGATCTAGTCATAGAGATCGAAAACATAAGTTTCAAAGAAACCTAATAATCCTAAATTCCCAAGGATTGGATGTAATTTTGGGAATGGATTGATGGCTAAGTATGAGGGAGTACTAGATTGTGCAAATCGCACAATTTCACTCACAACCCCAAGGTAAGAGGATAACATTTAAGTCCAAATTTAAATCTAAAGGAAGCAAGCTAAATTCTCTTAAGGGGGTTAGTATGGACAAGTGTGCCAATTGTGTGTGAGTATCCGGATGTGTTCCTAAGAGTTACCGGAATGCCACCAGATAGAGACGTGGAGTTTATAATAGATTTGGAACCGTGTTCGACCAAGGGCAAAAGGCCTTATAAAATGTCAGCTGATTTAACTTAAGGAACTCAAGAAACAACTTGGAGAACAATTGCGAAAGGATTCATCCAGCCAAGTTCTTCATCTTGGGGAGCTCCAGCTTTTGTTTGTAGAAAAGAGAGATGAACTCAAAGGTTATGCATAGATTACCGTCTTCAACGAGGTAACCATCAAGAACAAGTATCCTTTGCCAAGAATAAATGACTTGTTTGATCAGCTAGAAGGAGCATGTGTGTTCTCAAGATTGATCTTCGTCAAGGCTATTTTCAACTCAAGATAAGAGAGCAAGACATACCTAAAACAGCATTTACCACGAGGTATGGATTGTATGAGTACACGTGATGCCTTTTGGTTTAACCAACGCCCCAAGATACTTCATGAATATGATGAACAAAGTGTTCATGGAATTTCTCGACAAGTTCGTTGTCGCTTTCATCGATGACATCTTAGTCTACTCCAAGAGCAAGGAAGAGCATGAAAGACATCTACGCTTGATACTTGAGAAACTAAGGAACATAAGCTTTATGCCAAATTCAGCAAGTGTGAGTTTTGGTTAGAGGAAGTTGGATTTCTTGGTCATGTTATGACAAAGGATGGTGTAGCAATTGATCCCGCTAAAGTTTCGCCTGATGTAATGGGAATCTCCTAAGAATGTAAAAGAGGTTCGTAGTTTCCTTGGTTTAGCAGGTTACTATGTAAGATTCATTGAAAATTTTTCTAAGGTTGCTAAACCAATGACAGAATTGTTAAAGAAAGATAAGAAATTTGCTTGGTCTCAAGGATGTGAACTCAGCTTTCAAGAATTAAAGAAGAGACTTGTGTCAAGACCAAGATCAGGTTTTACCAGATTTGGAAAAGGATTTCCAAGTATATTGTGATGCTTCTCATCAAGGATTAGGTGCCGACTTATGCAAGGCGGAAAAGTTGTGGCTTATGCCTCGAGACAACTCAAAACTCATGAAGTAAATTATCCTACTCATGATTTAGAGTTAGTCATTGTAGTCCATGCACTCAAAACATGGAGACATTACCTTTTGGGAAAACATTGTGAAGTATTCACCACCATAAAAGCTTGAAATATATCTTCACCCGTATGAGATCAATATGAGACAAAGAAGATGGCTAGAACTTATCAAGGATTACGACTTGAATTTGCAATACCACCCCTAAAGCAAATGTAGTAGCAGATGCCCTAAGTCGTAAAGCGCTTTGTAAATGGCCTTACCAAAGGTGAATTGCCGATGACTTGTGTAAGCAATTCAAGGAACTCAGGTTGAGATTGTGCCAAGGACATCTCATGTCTTTGGATGTTCAACCCACTGCTGGATAAGATTAAAGAAGCCCAAAAGACGGATAAAGAGATCAAGAGATCAAGGAAAGGATTAGCCAAGGAAAGCTAAAAGTTTCCATATGGACTAACAAGGTACTTTATGGCACGAGAAACGATTTGTGTTCCACAAGATCCGAAATGCGGAAACTGATTTTACAAGAAGCCCATAACTCTCCGTATTCTATTCACCCGGAAACACCAAAATGTATATGGATATGAAAGAAAGGTTTTGGTGGAACAATCTTAAAAGGGACATCGCCAACACATTGCCTTGTGTGACGTGTGTAGTAGAGTGAAAGCGAGCATCGTAAACCAGCAGGTTTGCTTCAACCAATGCCTATTCCCGAATGGAAGTGGGAAAATATTGGTATGGATTTCATTACCGGATTACCAAGGACCAGGTCAGGTATGATTCCACATGGGTAGTCGAGATCGCCTAACTAAAGTGGCTCATTTTATACCCGAAAGACAACTTATACCAGGCAAAGTTAGCCAAAATCTACATGAGCAGAATTGTATGCCTTCACGGAGTACCTAAGAGTATTGTGTCCGATAGAGGAACTCAATTCACTTCTCACTTTTGGAGACAAATTCATGAATCTCTAGGAACGAGGTTGAATTCAGCACGCTTTCATCCTCAAACCGATGGACAAACAGAAAGGACTAATCAAATTCTTGAAGACATGTTGAGGCATGTGCCCTAGACTATGGGGCAAGTTGGGATGAAAGTCCGCCTTTACGCAGAAGTTCTCTTACAACAACAAATACCAATCTAGTATTGGGATGGCACCATTCGAGTCTCTATACGGAAGAAGTGTACCACCCCATTGCTATGGAATGGTGGGAGAAAGAAGTTTGTTTGGACCGGATCTTATCAAAGACGCCAAGAAAAGGTCAAATTGGTTAGAGACAGATTGAAGATAGCACGCCTCGACAAAAAGCTACGCAGATGCTAAGCGAGAGAAGTCACTTACGGTTGGGGATAGAGCTTATCTTAGAGTATCACCACTGTGGAGTAAAAAGATTTGGAGTCAAAGGAAAGTTAGCACCAAGATATGTAGGACCATTCAACATACTAAGTCGCAAGGAGAAGTCAGATATGAAATCGAATCACAAAGATCTTTATTAGCAAATCCATAATGTTTTTCATGTGAGCCAGCTCAAGAAATGTCACCGTAAATGGAAGAAACATCTTTGAAAGATACCATATCTTTGGAAGAAGTTCAACTAGAAAGTGATCTCACCTATGAAGAAAAGCCTGTCAAGATTCTTGAGACCACGAAAAGAGTCATAAGGACAAAACCATCAAGTTTTGCAAAGTACAATGGAACCATCATTCAAGAAGAAGCTACATGGGAAAGAGAAGACGATCTTCTAAAGACCACCCTCACCTATTTGTTAGTTAATCCGAATCTCGAGGGCTAGATTCATTTTAAGGGGTTAGATTTGTAACATCCCAAAAATCATGTTTCAAAACTCATTCATTTCATCCTTGCATCATTCATTCATATAGGGTTTTTCTCAAAATCATTTAGAGGCGTAAGTTTGAGCTATGATTTCATGTGGGCAAATTGTCTCAATTGGCCACCACCCTTTGGGATTTGTTTGTCCATGACCTTGTTTGCTTGCCTCCATGGTTGGAAAGATTAGAGTAGCATTTAAACCCAAGATTCCAAATTTAGAAATAGTTTCAAACCCTATTTCAAATATTTGCAACTAGAGCAAATCGCTTATTTTGAAACCCAAGCTTGTCTAAGCCTTTGCAAGGTAACCACTAGGATATTTGATTGTTTATGAACCCACGTAACCCTGCAAAAATCCCAAAGCAGTTTGAATTCAAAAGGATTTGAATTCATATCAAATTCTATTCAAAATGGAATTAGAAAAGAAAAGGCCTAAAGAAAAGAAAAGGGCCGAGCGCCAGAATCGCCCAAAGCAAAACAAGCCCAGCGAGCCCACCCGGGATCTCCTTTTCTTCTCACACGCTGAAGACGCTGCTAAGTCGCCGATGACAGACCCCACCGCCACCTCGCACTCTTCGCCGACGAAGCGGGCCCGGTCCACGCCGCCTCGTTTTCCCAGACCCGCGCCGACGACCACGCCGCTGCAAAGGATGGCCGGTAATGGCGCCGCATAAATGGGCATTTATCCTCGAGCGCTTCTCGCCGATTCTCGGCTATAAGATCCTCTCGCCTCGTGATCTTTTTCCCCAAACACCTCACTCACTCCGCCACCGTCGCCCTCAATCAGCTTTGCCTCGCCGCAGCATGAAGAGCCTCCGACGATCGATTCCGGTGAGTCCAGAGCTCCTCCGCCTCTCGTTTCTAATCTGACTCAGCATGTCTTGGCGCGCACTCTCGACCTCACTAGTCCGTTTGTACGCCAGTCGCCGGTTCCACTTGACACCGCGAGCACCGACGGCGACATCTACTCGACGAAGTTTTCCCGGTATGCACCGCCGCTTTTCCGTTCACGCCACTACCGCTGACCTCGTGAATCTAACCGTGTCTCGCCTTTGCCTTGGGTGATCCAGCCGACGCCCACGACGACCACCCGACGCAAGACGCCGCCATTTAACTCCGGTGAGCAATCGCAGCCGTTCGAGCGCCTTGACCAACCGCAGTACGACGAAGCCGCTGTGACCTCGAGCCCGGTGAGCTACCTCCTTCTCCTCTCCGTCATCGCCGGTAACGCCATCGACCGACGCCTGGCCGCCGGTAGCCACCGCCGCCGCCGCTTCTGGCCGAGAAATAGCAGCCGTTAGATCTGTATCAGCGCTAGGATAGATCCACTTAACCTCAAGCGGTATGCGATCTGAGCCGCTAGTTTTCATTTAGATCCTACTACTGTGGAGCTCGATCCAAAGGCGTAAACGGTACGGGCGAATAAGAGCATGACGCTGGCTAAGTTAGATCTGAAAATAGATTTAAAACCAGAAATTTGATCCAAATTCAAATGTTTATATCTTTTGAATCCCACGTTAGAATTTTGCAAACTTTATACCGTTGATTCAGAAAACAAGACCTTTCTGCCTATCCTTTTGTTTAGCAAATAGTAACCATTAGATGTGCTTAAATTGCAGAGACTTGTTTGAGGCCTTTTGAATATAAGTTTAGTTTAGTATTTTATTTTAGGGCTATTTAAGTTGCCTTGGCTATTTTGTGACTTGTTTAGTTTCTGTATTCATGCACTTGCTTGGTTGAGTTTTCAAAAATCATCACTTGGTAGTTTCATGCATGCATGCATTCATAATATTTTTGTTTGTATATATTTGTGTGTAATTGTGTGCTATAACTTTGTGTGTAGATTTTGCTAGTGATTGTGATTGTGACGAGTGCTACTCCACACTACCAAGGCAAGTGATATCTTCATGAATATTCCATACCTATATTTTATACTTGCATTAGATATATTTTGTTAGGACTTGCATGCTACTTTTGTCAATTGATGATGGAAATCCTATTTAGAATAGAATGCTAGAATTGCTAGGAGAATTCCCTAAAGATAAGTTGCCATGCCATGCTTAGCCTAGCTATTAGAAAACAAGGGTGGTTTATATATTCACACTATGGAAAAATATTCTAAGTCTAAGGACTTGTTTTTATTTAACAAAACAACTAAGTTAATGAATCACCTGGGTGGAATGGAAAGAATGGGATATGTTGAGTGGTTACACAAGGCCAGGGTACTGTGAACCTTGTGTATCTCACTTGTGGATGGCCACCCAGAACAAAGAGATTTGAGTTGTCAAATGTTGAGAAGCTTCAAGTGCAACCACTTGGTAATATGGGCTCGCCATGATCTTAGGATGCTGGAACTTAGTCTCTTGGACAAGGGTGGTAGATGGGTTGATAGGTTGGAGCTGGCCCATTTGACTAAGGAAAGGCTATCAAGGATCATGTCTTGGGAAACCAAGGCTTGTGGGAAAGTGCACCACCTGCAGAGTGTAAAACCTAAGTACTTAGCCATGTCCCCGTAAAGGACAATTTGAGCATCAAGACATGGAAACTTCAAGAATCTCATCACTCCAATTTCTGAATAAAACTTGTGGGTGAACAAGGGTTAAAGGATCTTCAGTCTTTGATTGGTAGATGCCCTGAGTGGATCTTCAGTCTTTGATTGGTAGATACCTTGGGATAGTCTTTGCCAAACAAAAATTTAGTATTTTCAAAAAGTTAAGGAAAAATCTATTTTGAGCAATGCAAGCCTAAGCTCCACCAGCCAAATGCATATAGTATTATAGACCACTTAAATATATACTAAGGTATCACTTGCCAATACTATTCCAAAGTATTGACCCTCTGTGGCTGTAACTTATGATGTTGCAGGTTACTCTAATGATGAATAGGAGTCATGAGTCTACACTCAACATGCTGGCCTGTGGCACATGAAGATGAAGACTTATGTTTATTTACATATTCCATAAACTCTTGTATTAGGCCTTTTGCCATGAGTTGTAAAAGACTATGTTTTATCTCTGGAATGACTGTAATAAACGACCTTTGTATCTGTGTACTTCATCTTAAACTGTGGATGCTAGCATTGATCCAGGGACTAGCATTGCAATCACAGGGATCTTTTCCTTTAATAAGGAGGGATCTTACAGTGGATCCATATGTGGTCTGTGAAAAGAACACACATGCAATGACACTGGTGGATCCATATGTGGTCTGTGAAAAAGAACAAACATGCAATGACACTGCTGGTTCCATATGTGGTCTGTGAAAAGAACACACATGCAATGACTCTGGTGGATCCATATGTGGTCTGTGAAAAGAACACACATGCAATGACAATGGTGGATCCATATGTGGTTTGTGAAAAGAACACACATGCAATTACACTGGTGGATCCATATATGGTCTGCGAAAAGAACACAGATGCAATGACACTGGTGGATCCATATGTTGTCTGTGAGAAGAACACACATGCAATGACACTGGTCGATCCATATGTGGTCTATGAAAAGAACACAGATGCAATCACAATGGTGGTTCCATACGTGGTCTCTAAAAAGAACACGCATGCAATGACACTGGTGGATCCATATGTGGTTTGTGAAAAGAACAAACATTTCAATGACACTGGTGGATCCATATGTGGTTTGTGAAAAGAACAGACATGCAATGACTATGGTGGATCCATATGTGGTCTATGAAAAGAACAGACATGCAATGACACTGGTGGATCCATATGTGGTGTGTGAAAAGAACACACATGCAATGACACTAGTGGATCCATATGTGGTCTGTGAAAAGAATAGACCTGCAATGACACTGGTGGATCCATATGTGGTGTGTGCAAAGAACACACATGCAATGACACTGGTGGATCCATATGTGGTAAATGAAAAGAACAGACATGCAATGACATTGGTGGATCAATATGTGGTCTGTGAAAAGAACACACATGCAATGACAATGGTGGTTCCATATGTGGTCTATGAAAAGAACACACATGCAATGACAATGGTGGATCCATATGTGGTTTGTGAAAAGAACACACATGCAATGACACTGGCGGATCCAAATGTGGTATGTGAAAAGAACACACATGCAATGAACTCTGGTGGATCCATATGGGGTCTGTGAAAAGAACACACATGCAATGACACTGGTGGATCCATTTGTGGTCTATGAAAAGAACACACATGAAATGACTCTAGATGTGGTTAATGAAAAGAACACACATGCAATGAACTCTGGTGGATCCATATGTGGTCTGTGAAGAGAACAGACATGCAATGACACTGGTGGATCCATATGTGGTTTTAGAAAAGAACAAACATTTCAATGACACTGCTGGATCCATATGTGGTTTGTCAAAAGAGCAAACATGCAATGACTTTGGTGGATCCATATGTGGTCTGTGAAAACAACAGACATGCAATGACACTGGTGGATCCATATGTGGTGCGTGAAAAGAACACACATGCAATGACACTAGTGTATCCATATGTGCTCTATGAAAAGAACACACATGCAATGACTCTGGTGGATCCATATGTGGTTTGTGAAAAGAACAAACGTGCAATGATACTGGTGGATCCATATGTGGTCTATGAAAAGAACACAACATGCAATGACACTGGTGGATCCATATGTGGTCTATGAAAAGAACACACATGCAATGCCACTGGTGGATCTATATATGGTCTGTGAAAAGAACACACATGCAATGAACTCTGGTGGATCCATATGTGGTATGTGAAAAGAACACACATGCATTGAGACTGGTGGATCCATATGTGGTATGTGAAAAGAACACACATGCAATGAACTCTAGTGGATCCATATGTGGTCTATGACAAGAACAGACATGCAATGACACTTGTTGTTCCATATGTGGTCTGTGAAAAGAACACACATGCAATGACACTGGTGGATCCATATGTGGTCTGTGAAAAGAACACACATGCAATGACACTGGTGGATCCATATGTGGTCTGTGAAAAAGAACAAACATGCAATGACACTGTTGGTTCCATATGTGGTCTGCGAAAAGAACACACATGCAATGACTCTGGTGGATCCATATGTGGTCTGTGAAAAGAACACACATGCAATGACAATGGTGGATCCATATGTGGTTTGTGAAAAGAACACACATGCAATTACACTGGTGGATCCATATATGGTCTGCGAAAAGAACACACATGCAATGACACTGGTGGATCCATATGTTGTCTGTGAGAAGAACACACATGCAATGACACTGGTCGATCCATATGTGGTCTGTGAAAAGAACACACATGCAATCACAATGGTGGTTCCATACGTGGTCTCTAAAAAGAACACGCATGCAATGACACTGGTGGATCCATATGTGGTTTGTGAAAAGAACAAACATTTCAATGACACTGGTGGATCCATATGTGGTCTGTGAAAAGAACAGACATGCAATGACTCTGGTGGATCCATATGTGGTCTGTGAAAAGAACAGACATGCAATGACACTGGTGGATCCATATGTGGTGTGTGAAAAGAACACACATGCAATGACACTAGTGGATCCATATGTGGTCTGTGAAAAGAATAGACCTGCAATGACACTGGTGGATCAATATGTGGTGTGTGCAAAGAACACACATGCAATGACACTGGTGGATCCATATGTGGTCTGTGAAAAGAACACACATGCAATGACACTGGTGGATCCATATGTGGTGTGTGAAAAGAACACACATGCAATTACACTGGTGGATCCATATGTGGTAAATGAAAAGAACAAACATGCAATGAGCCTAGTGGATCCATATATGGTCTGTGAAAAGAACACACATGCAATGACAATGGTGGTTCCATATGTGGTTTATGAAAAGAACACACATGCAATGACAATGGTGGATCCATATGTGGTTTGTGAAAACAACACACATGCAATGACTCTGGTGGATCCATATGTGGTCTGTGAAAAGAACACACATGCAATGACAATGGTGGATCCATATGTGGTTTGTGAAAAGAACACACATGCAATTACACTGGTGGATCCATATATGGTCTTTGAAAAGAACACACATGCAATGACACTGGTGGATCCATATGTGGTCTGTGAAAAGAACACACATGCAATGACACTGGTGGATCCATATGTGGTCTGTGAAAAGAACACACATGCAATGACAATGGTGGTTCCATATGTGGTCTGTGAAAAGAACACATGCAATGACACTGGTGGATCCATATGTGGTTTGTGAAAAGAACACACATGCAATGACACTGGTGGATCCATATGTGGTCTGTGAAAAGAACACACATGCAATGACACTGGTGGATCCATATGTGGTATGTCAAAAGAACACACATGCAATGACACTGGTGGATCCATATGTGGTCTATGAAAAGAACACATGCAATGACAATGGTGGTTCTATATGTGGTCTGTGAAAAGAACACACATGCAATGACAATGGTGGATCCATATGTGGTTTGTGAAAATAACACACATGCAATGACTCTGGTGGATGCTCATGTGGTCTGTGAAAAGAATACAGATGCAATGACTCTGGTGGATCCATATGTGGTCTGTGAAAAGGACACACTTGCAATGTAAATAGTGGATCCAAATGTGGTTTGTGAAAAGAACACACATGAAATGACAATGGGGGATCCATATGTGGTTTGTGAAAAGAATAGACATGCAATGACAATGGTGGATACATATGTGGTTTGTGAAAAGAACAAACATGCAATGACACTGGTGGATCCATATGTGGTCTGTGAAAAGAACACACATGCAATGACACTGGTGGATCCATATGTGGTGTGTGAAAATAACACACATGCAATGACACTAGTGTATCCATATGTGGTGTGTGAAAAGAACACACATGCAATGACACTGGTGCATCCATATGTGGTAAATGAAAAGAACACACATGCAATGACTCTAGTGGATCCAAATGTGATCTGTGAAAAGAACACACATGCAATGACACTGGTGGATCCATATGTGGTAAATGAAAAGAACACACATGCAATGACATTAGTGGATCCATATGTGGTTTGTGAAAAGAACATACTTGCAATGACACTGGTGGATCCATATGTGGTGTGTGAAAATAACACACATGCAATGACACTGGTGGATCCATATGTGGTTTGTGAAAAGAACAAACATTTCAATGACACTGGTGGATCCATATGTGGTCTGTGAAAAGAACAGACATGCAATGACTCTAGTGGATCCAAATGTGATCTGTGAAAAGAACACACATGCAATGACACTGGTGGATCCATATGTGGCGTGTGAAAATTACACACATGCAATGACACTAGTGGATCCATATGTGGTCTGTGAAAAGAACAGACATGCAATGACACTGGTGGATCCATATGTGGTGTGTGCAAAGAACACACATGCAATGACACTGGTGGATCTATATGTGGTAAATGAAAATAACACACATGCAATGACACTGGTGGATCCATATGTGGTATGTGAAAAGAACACACATGCAATGACAATGGTGGTTCCATATGTGGTATGTGAAAAGAACACACATGCAATGACAATGGTGGATCCATATGTGGTTTGTGAAAAGAACACACATGCAATGACACTAGTGGATCCAAATGTGGTCTGTGAAAAGAACACACATGCAATGAACTCTGGTGGATCCATATGGGGTCTGTGAAAAGAACACACATGCAATGACACTGGTGGATCCATTTGTGGTCTATGAAAAGAACACACATGAAATGACTCTAGCTGTGGTTAATGAAAAGTACACACATGCAATGAACTCTGGTGGATCCATATGTGGTCTGTGAAGAGAACACTCATGCAATGACACTGGTGGATCCATATGTGGTTTGTGAAAAGAACAAACATTTCAATGACACTGGTGGATCCATATGTGGTTTGTCAAAAGAGCAAACATGCAATGACTTTGGTGGATCCATATGTGGTCTGTGAAAAGAACAGACATGCAATGACACTGGTGGATCCGTATGAGGTGTGTGAAAATAACACACATGCAATGACACTAGTGTATCCATATGTGGTCTGCGAAAAGAACCGACATGCAATGGCACTGGTGGATCCATATGTGGTGTGTGAAAAGAACACATATGCAATGACACTGGTGCATCCATATGTGGTAAATGAAAAGAACACACAGGCAATGACACTGGTGGATCCATATGTGGTCTATGAAAAGAACACACATGCAATGACTCTGGTGGATCGATATGTGGCCTGTGAAAAGATTAGACATGCAATGATACTGGTGGATCATATGTGGTCTGTGAAAAGAATACACATGCAATGACACTGGTGGATCCATATGTGGTCTGTGAAAAGAACACACATGCAATGACACTAGTGTATCCATATGTGGTGTGCAAAAAGAACCGACATGCAATGGCACTGGTGGATCTATATATGGTCTGTGAAAAGAACACACATGCAATGACACTGGTGGATCCATATGTGGTCTGTGAAAAGAACAAACATGCAATGACACTACTGGTTCTGTATGTGGTCTGCGAAAAGAACACACATGCAATGACTCTGGTGGATCCATATCTGGTCTGTGAAAAGAACAAACATGCAATGACAATGGTGGATCCATATGTGGTCTGTGAAAATAACACACATGCAATGACACTGGTGGATCCATATGTGGTTTGTGAAAAGAACAAACATTTCAATGACACTGGTGGATCCATATGTGGTCTGTGAAAATAACAGACATGCAATGACTCTAGTGCATCCATATGTGGTCTGTGAAAAGAACAGACATGCAATGACACTGGTGGATCCATATGTGGCGTGTGAAAATTACACACATGCAATGACACTAGTGGATCCATATGTGGTCTGTGAAAAGAATAGACCTGCAATGACACTGGTGGATCCATATGTGGTGTGTGCAAAGAACACACATGCAATGACACTGGTGGATCCATATGTGGTAAATGAAAATAACACACATGCAATGACACTGGTGGATCCATATGTGCTATGTGAAAAGAACACACATGCAATGACAATGGTGGTTCCATATGTGGTCTGTGAAAAGAACACACATGCAATGACAATGGTGGATCCATATGTGGTTTGTGAAAAGAACACACATGCAATGACACTAGTGGATCCAAATGTGGTCTGTGAAAAGAACACACATGCAATGAACTCTGGTGGATCCATATGGGGTCTGTGAAAAGAACACACATGCAATGACACTGGTGGATCCATTTGTGGTCTATGAAAAGAACACACATGAAATGACTCTAGCTGTGGTTAATGAAAAGTACACACATGCAATGAACTCTGGTGGATCCATATGTGGTCTGTGAAGAGAACACACATGCAATGACACTGGTGGATCCATATGTGGTTTGTGAAAAGAACAAACATTTCAATGACACTGGTGGATCCATATGTGGTTTGTCAAAATAGCAAACATGCAATGACTTTGGTGGATCCATATGTGGTCTGTGAAAAGAACAGACATGCAATGACACTGGTGGATCCGTATGAGGTGTGTGAAAAGAACACACATGCAATGACACTAGTGTATCCATATGTGGTCTGCGAAAAGAACCGACATGCAATGACACTGGTGGATCCATATGTGGTGTGTGAAAAGAACACATATGCAATGACACTGGTGCATCCATATGTGGTAAATGAAAAGAACACACATGCAATGACACTGGTGGATCCATATGTGGTCTATGAAAAGAACACACATGCAATGACTCTGGTGGATCCATATGTGGTCTGTGAAAAGAACAAACATGCAATGATACTGGTGGATCATATGTGCTCTGTGAAAAGAATACACATGCAATGACACTGGTGGATCCATATGTGGTCTGTGAAAAGAACACACATGCAATGACACTGGTGCATCCATATGTGGTCTGTGAAAAGAACACACATGCAATGACACTGGTGGATCCATATGTGGTCTGGAAAAAGAACACACATGCAATGACACTGGTGGATCCATATGTGGTCTGTGAAAAGAACACACATGCAATGACAATGGTGGATCCATATGTGGTTTGTGAAAAGAACACACATGCAATGACACTGGTGGATCCATATGTGGTCTGTGAAAAGAACACACATGCAATGACACTGGTGGATCCATATGTGGTCTATGAAAAGAACACACATGCAATGACACTGGTGGATCCATATGTGGTCTGTGAAAAGAACACACATGCAATGACAATGGTGGTTCCATATGTGGTCTCTGAAAAGAACACACATGCAATGACACTGGTGGATCCATATGTGGTCTGTGAAAAGAACACACATGCAATGACACTGGTGGATCCATATGTGGTCTGTGAAAAGAACACACATGCAATGACACTGGTGGATCCATATGTGGCGTGTGAAAAGAACACACATGCAATGACACTAGTGGATCCATATGTGGTCTGTGAAAAGAATAGACATGCAATGACACTGGTGGATCCATATGTGGTGTGTGAAAAGAAGACACATGCAATGACACTAGTGGATCCATATGTGGTAAAAAAGAACACACATGCAATGACACTGGTGGATCCATATGTGGTCTATGAAAAGAACACACATGCAATGACAATGGTGGTTCCATATGTGGTCTATGAAAAGAACACACATGCAATGACAATGGTGGATCCATATGTGGTTTGTGAAAAGAACACACATGCAATGACACTGGTGGATCCAAATGTGGTCTGTGAAAAGAACACACATGCAATGAACTCTGGTGGATCCATATGGGGTCTGTGAAAAGAACACACATGCAATGACACTAGTGGATCCATTTGTGGTCTATGAAAAGAACACACATGAAATGACTCTAGCTATGGTTAATGAAAAGAACACACATGCAATGAACTCTGGTGGATCCATATGTGGTCTGTGAAAAGAACACACATGCAATGACACTGGTGGATCCATATGTGGTTTGTGAAAAGAACAAACATTTCAATGACACTGGTGGATCCATATGTGGTTTGTCAAAAGAGCAAACATGCAATGACTTTGGTGGATCCATATGTGGTCTGTGAAAAGAACAGACATGCAATGACACTGGTGGATCCGTATGAGGTGTGTGAAAATAACACACATGCAATGACACTAGTGTATCCATATGTGGTCTGCGAAAAGAACCGACATGCAATGGCACTGGTGGATCCATATGTGGTGTGTGAAAAGAACACATATGCAATGACACTGGTGCATCCATATGTGGTAAATGAAAAGAACACACAGGCAATGACACTGGTGGATCCATATGTGGTCTATGAAAAGAACACACATGCAATGACTCTGGTGGATCGATATGTGGTCTGTGAAAAGATTAGACATGCAATGATACTGGTGGATCATATGTGGTCTGTGAAAAGAATACACATGCAATGACACTGGTGGATCCATATGTGGTCTGTGAAAAGAACACACATGCAATGACACTGGTGCATCCATATGTGGTCTGTGAAAAGAACAAACATGGAATGACACTGCTGGTTCCATATGTGGTCTGCGAAAAGAACACACATGCAATGACCCTGGTGGATCCATATGTGGTCTGTGAAAAGAACACACATGAAATGACAATGGTGGATCCATATGTGGTTTGTGAAAAGAACGCACATGCAATTACACTGGTGGATCGATATATGGTCTGCGAAAAGAACACACATGCAATGACACTGGTGGATCCATATTTGGTCTATGAGAAGAACACACATGCAATGACACTGGTCGATCCATATGTGGTCTGTGAAAACAACACAGATGCAATCACAATGGTGGTTCCATACATGGTCTCTAAAAAGAACACACATGCAATGACACTGGTGGATCCATATGTGGTTTGTGAAAAGAACAAACATTTCAATGACACTAGTGGATCCATATGTGGTCTGTGAAAAGAACATACATGCAATGACTCTGGTGGATCCATATGTGGTCTGTGAAAAGAACAGACATGCAATGACACTGGTGGATCCATATGTGGCGTGTGAAAAGAACACACATGCAATGACACTAGTGGATCCATATGTGATCTGTGAAAAGAATAGACCTGTAATGACACTGGTGGATCCATATGTGGTGTGTGCAAAGAACACACATGCAATGACACTGGTGGATCCATATGTGGTAAATGAAAAGAACACACATGCAATGACACTGGTGGATCCATATGTGGTCTCTGAAAAGAACATACATGCAATGACAATGGTGGTTCCATATGTGGTCTGTGAAAAGAACACACATGCAATGACACTGGTGGATCCAAATGTGGTATGTGAAAAGAACACACATGCAATGACACTGGTGGATCCAAATGTGGTCTGTGAAAAGAACACACATGCAATGAACTCTGGTGGATCCATATGGGGTCTGTGAAAAGAACACACATGCAATGACACTGGTGGATCCATTTGTGGTCTATGAAAAGAACACACATGAAATGACTCTAGCTGTGGTTAATGAAAAGAACACACATGCAATGATCTCTGGAGGATCCATATGTGGTCTGTGAAGAGAACACACATGCAATGACACTGGTGGATCCATATGTGGTTTGTGAAAAGAACATACATTTCAATGACACTGGTGGATCCATATGTGGTTTGTCAAAAGAGCAAACATGCAATGACTTTGGTGGATCCATATGTGGTCTATGAAAAGAACAGACATGCAATGACACTAGTGGATCCATATGTGGTGTGTGAAAAGAACACACGTGCAATGACACTAGTGTATCCATATGTGGTCTGCGAAAAGAATCGACATGCAATGGCACTGGTGGATCCATATGTGGTGTGTGAAAAGAACACACATGCAATGACACTGGTGCATCCATATGTGGTAAATGAAAAGAACACACATGCAATGACACTGGTGGATCCATATGTAGTCTATGAAAAGAACACACATGCAATGACTCTGGTGGATCCATATGTGGTCTGTGAAAAGAACAGACATGCAACGAAACTGGTGGATCATATCTTGTCTGTGAAAAGAACACACATGCAATGACACTGGTGGATCCATATGTGGTCTGTGAAAAGAACACACATGCAATGACACTGGTGTCTCCATATGTGGTCTGCGAAAAGAACACACATGCAATGACACTGGTGGATCCATATGTGGCCTGTGAAAACAACACACATGAAATGACACTAGTCGATCCATATGTGGTCTATGAAAATAACACACATGCAATGACTCTGGTGGTTCCATACGTGGTCTGTGAAAAGAACAGACATGCAATGATACTGGTGGATCCATATGTGGTCTGTGAAAAGAACAAACATTTCAATGACACTGGTGGATCCATATGTGGTATGTCAAAAGAACACACATGCAATTCCACTGGTGGATCCATATATGGTCTGTGAAAAGAACACACATGCAATGACACTGCTGGTTCCATATGTGGTCTACGAAAAGAACACACATGCAATGACTCTGGTGCATCCATATGTGGTCTGTGAAAAGAACACACATGCAATGACAATGGTGGAGCCATATGTGGTCTGTGAAAAGAACAGACATGCAATGACACTGGTGGATCCATATGTGGCGTGTGAAAAGAACACACATGCAATGACACTAGTGGATCCATATGTGGTCTGTGAACAGAATAGACCTGCAATTACACTGGTGGATCCATATGTGGTGCGTGCAAAGAATAAACATGCAATGACACTGGTGGATCCATATGTGGTAAATGAAAAGAACACACATGCAATTACACTGGTGGATCCATATGTGGTCTGAGAAAAGAACAGACATGCAATGACAATGGTGGTTCCATATGTGGTCTATGAAAAGAACACACATGCAATGACAATGGTGGATCCATATGTGGTTTTTGAAAAGAACACACATGCACTGACACTGGTGGATCCAAATATGGTCTGTGAAAAGAACACACATGCAATGAATTCTGGTGGATCCATATGGGGTCTGTGAAAAGAACACACATGCAATGACACTAGTGGATCCATTTGTGGTCTATGAAAAGAACACACATGAAATGACTCTAGCTGTGGTTAATGAAAAAACACACATGCAATGAACTCTGCTGGATCCATATGTGGTCTGTGAAGAGAACACACATGCAATGACACTGGTGGATCCATATGTGGTTTGTGAAAAGAACAAACATTTCAATGACACTTGTGGATCCGTATGTGGTTTGTCAAAAGAGCAAACATGTAATGACTTTGCTGGATCCATATGTGGTCTGTGAAAAGAACAGACATGCAATGGCACTGGTGGATCCATATGTGGTGTGTGAAAAAAACACACATGCAATGACACTAGTGTATCCATATGTGGTCTGCGAAAAGAACCGACATGCAATGGCACTGGTGGATCCATATGTGGTGTGTGAAAAGAACACACATGCAATGACACTGGTGCATCCATATGTGGTAAATGAAAAGAACACACATGCAATGACACTGGTGGATCCATATGTGGTCTATGAAAAGAACACACATGCAATGACTCTGGTGGATCCATATGTGGTCTGTGAGAAGAACAGACATGCAATGATACTGGTGGATCATATGTGGTCTGTGAAAAGAACACACATGCAATGACACTGGTGGATCCATATGTGGTCTGTGAAAAGAACAGACATGCAATGACTCTGGTGGATCCATATGTGGTCTGTGAAAACAACAGACATGCAATGACACTGGTGGATCCATATGTGGCGTGTGAAAAGAACACACATGCAATGACACTAGTGGATCCATATGTGGTATGTGAAAATAACAGACCTGCAATGACACTGGTGGGTCCATATGTGGTGTGTGAAAAGAACACACATGCAATGACACTCGTGGATCCATATGTGGCCTGTGAAAAGAACACACATGAAATGACACTGGTGGATCCATATGTGGCGTGTGAAAAGAACACACATGCAATGACACTAGTGGATCCATATGTGGTCTGTGAAAAGAATAGACCTGCAATGACACTGGTGGATCCATATGTGCTGTGTGCAAAGAACACACATGCAATGACACTGGTGGATCCATATGTGGTAAATGAAAAGAACACACATGCAATGAGACTGGTGGACCCATATGTGGTCTGTGAAAAGAACACACATGCAATGACAATGGTGGTTCCATATGTGGTCTATGAAAAGAACACACATGCAATGACAATGGTGGATTCATATGTGGTTTGTGAAAAGAACACACATGCACTGACACTGGTGGATTCAAATGTGTTCTGTGAAAAGAACACACATGCAATGAATTCTGGTGGATCCATATGGGGTCTGTGAAAAGAACACACATGCAATGACACTGGTGGATCCATTTGTGGTCTATGAAAAGAACACACATGAAATGACTCTAGCTGTGGTTAATGAAAAGAACACACATGCAATGAACTCTTGTGGATCCATATGTTGTCTGTGAAGAGAACACACATGCAATGACACTGGTGGATCCATATGTGGTTTGTGAAAAGAACAAACATTTCAATGACACTTGTGGGTCCATATGTGGTTTGTCAAAAGAGCAAACATGCAATGACTTTGGTGGATCCATATGTGGTCTGTGAAAAGAACAGACATGCAATGACACTGGTGGATCCATATGTTGTGTGTGAAAAGAACACACATGCAATGACACTAGTGTATCCATATGTGGTCTGCGAAAAGAACCGACATGCAATGGCACTGGTGGATCCATATGTGGTGTGTGAAAAGAACACACATGCAATGACACTGGTGCATCCATATGTGGTAAATGAAAAGAACACACATGCAATGACACTGGTGGATCCATATGTGGTCTATGAAAAGAACACACATGCAATGACTCTGGTGGATCCATATGTGGTCTGTGAGAAGAACATACATGCAATGATACTGGTGGATCATATGTGGTCTGTGAAAAGAACACACATGCAATGACACTGGTGGATCCATATGTGGTCTGTGAAAAGAACAGACATGCAATGACTCTGGTGGATCCATATGTGGTCTGTGAAAACAACAGACATGCAATGACACTGGTGGATCCATATGTGGCGTGTGAAAAGAACACACATGCAATGACACTAGTGGATCCATATGTGGTCTGTGAAAATAACAGACCTGCAATGACACTGGTGGGTCCATATGTGGTGTGTGAAAAGAACACACATGCAATGACACTCGTGGATCCATATGTGGTAAATGAAAAGAACACACATGCAATGACACCGGTGGATCCATATGTGGTCTGTGAAAAGAACACACATGCAATGACATTGGTGGATCCATATGTGGTCTGTGAAAAGAACAAACATGCAATGACACTGCTGGTTCCATATGTGGTCTACGAAAAGAACACACATGCAATGACTCTGGTGCATCCATATGTGGTCTGTGAAAAGAACACACATGCAATGACAATAGTGGAGCCATATGTGGTCTGTGAAAAGAACAGATATGCAATGACACTGGTGGATTCATATGTGGCGTGTGAAAAGAACACACATGCAATGACACTAGTGGATCCATATGTGGTCTGTGAAAAGAATAGACCTGCAATTACACTGGTGGATCCATATGTGGTAAATGAAAAGAACACACATGCAATGACACTGGTGGATCCATATGTGGTCTGTGAAAAGAACAGACATGCAATGACAATGGTGGTTCCATATGTGGTCTATGAAAAGAACACACGTGCAATGACAATGGTGGATCCATATGTGGTTTGTGAAAAGAACACACATGCACTGACACTGGTGGATCCAAATGTGGTCTGTGAAAAGAACACACATGCAATGACTTCTGGTGGATGCATATGGGGTCTGTGAAAAGAACACACATGCAATGACACTGGTGGATCCATTTGTGGTCTATGAAAAGAACACACATGAAATGACTCTAGCTGTGGTTAATGAAAAAACACGCATGCAATGAACTTCTTTGGATCCATATGTGGTCTGTGAAGAGAACACACATGCAATGACACTGGTGGATCCATATGTGGTTTGTGAAAAGAACAAACATTTCAATGACACTTGTGGATCCATATGTGGTTTGTCAAAAGAGCAAACATGTAATGACTTTGCTGGATCCATATGTGGTCTGTGAAAAGAACAGACATGCAATGGCACTGGTGGATCCATATGTGGTGTGTGAAAACAACACACATGCAATGACACTAGTGTATCCATATGTGGTCTGCGAAAAGAACCGACATGCAATGGCACTGGTGGATCCATATGTGGTGTGTGAAAAGAACACACATGCAATGACACTGGTGCATCCATATGTGGTAAATGAAAAGAACACACATGCAATGACATTGGTGGATCCATATGTGGTCTGTGAAAAGAACACACATGCAATAACAATGGTGGTTCCATATGTGGTCTGTGAAAAGAACACACATGCAATGACAATGGTGGATCCATATGTGGTTTGTGAAAAGAACACACATGCACTGACACTGGTGGATCAAATGTGGTCTGAAAAAGAATGTACATGCAATGACTCTGGTGGATCCATATGTGGTCTGTGAAAACAACAGACATGCAATGACACTGGTGGATCCATATGTGGCGTGTGAAAAGAACACACATGCAATGACACTAGTGGATCCATATGTGGTCTGTGAAAATAACAGACCTGCAATGACACTGGTGGGTCCATATGTGGTGTGTGAAAAGAACACACATGCAATGACACTCGTGGATCCATATGTGGTAAATGAAAAGAACACACATGCAATAAAACTGGTGGATCCATATGTGGCATGTGAAAAGAACACACATGAAATGACAATCGTGGATCCATATGTGGTCTATGAAATGAACACACATGCAGTGACTCTGGTGGATCGGTATGTGGTCTGTGAAAAGAACAGACATGCAATGATACTGGTGGATCCATATGTGGTATGTGAAAAGAACACACCTGCAATGACACTGGTGGATCCATATGTGGTATGTCAAAAGAACACACATGCAATTCCACTGGTGGATCCATATATGGTCTGTGAAAAGAACACGCATGCAATGAACTCTGGTGGATCCATATGTGGTCTGTGAAGAGAACACACATGCAATGACACTGGTGGATCCATATGTGGTTTGTGAAAAGAACAAACATTTCAATGACACTTGTGGATCCATATGTGGTTTGTCAAAAGAGCAAACATGCAATGACTTTGGTGGATCCATATGTGGTCTGTGAAAAGAACAGACATGCAATGACACTGGTGGATCCATATGTGGTGTGTGAAAAGAACACACATGCAATGACACTAGTGTATCCATATGTGGTCTGCGAAAAGAACCGACATGCAATGGCACTGGTGGATCCATATGTGGTGTGTGAAAAGAACACACATGCAATGACACTGGTGCATCCATATGTGGTAAATGAAAAGAACACATATGCAATGACACTGGTGGATCCATATGTGGTCTATGAAAAGAACACACATGCAATGACTCTGGTGGATCCATATGTGGTCTGTGAGAAGAACATACATGCAATGATACTGGTGGATCATATGTGGTATGTGAAAAGAACACACATGCAATGACACTGGAGGATCCATATGTGGTCTGTGAAAAGAACAGACATGCAATGACTCTGGTGGATCCATATGTGGTCTGTGAAAACAACAGACATGCAATGACACTGGTGGATCCATATGTGGCGTGTGAAAAGAGCACACATGCAATGACACTAGTGGATACATATGTGGTCTGTGAAAATAACAGACCTGCAATGACACTGGTGGGTCCATATGTGGTGTGTGAAAAGAACACACATGCAATGACACTCGTGGATCCATATGTGGTAAATGTAAAGTACACACATGCAATGAGACTGGTGGATCCATATGTGGTCTGTGAAAAGAACACACATGCAATGACACTTGTGGATCCATATGTGGTCTGTGAAAAGAACAAACATGCAATGACACTGCTGGTTCCATATGTGGTCTGCGAAAAGAACACACATGCAATGACTCTGGTGCATCCATATGTGGTCTGTGAAAAGAACACACATGCAATGACAATGGTGGAGCCATATGTGGTCTGTGAAAAGAACAGACATGCAATGACACTGGTGGATACATATGTGGCGTGTGAAAAGAACACACATGCAATGACACTAGTGGATCCATATCTAGTCTGTGAAAAGAATAGACCTGCAATGACACTGGTGGATCCATATGTGGTGTGTGCAAAGAACACACATGCAATGACACTGGTGGATCCATATGTGGTAAATGAAAAGAACACACATGCAATGACATTGGTGGATCCATATGTGGTCTGTGAAAAGAACACACATGCAATAACAATGGTGGTTCCATATGTGGTCTGTGAAAATAACACACATGCAATGACAATGGTGGATCCATATGTGGTTTGTGAAAAGAACACACATGCAATGACACTAGTGGATCCATATGTGGTCTGTGAAATGAACACACATGCAATGAATTCTGGTGGATCCATATGGGGTCTATGAAAAGAACACACATGCAATGACACTGGTGGATCCATTTGTGGTCTATGAAAAGAACACACATGAAATGACTCTAGATGTGGTTATTGAAAAGGACACACATGCAATGAACTCTGGTGGATCCATATGTGGTCTGTGAAGAGAACACACATGCAATGACACTGGTGGATCCATATGTGGTTTGTCAAAAGAGCAAACATGT
Source organism: Avena insularis (assembly GCA_023614405.1). Classification (NCBI taxonomy): domain Eukaryota; kingdom Viridiplantae; phylum Streptophyta; class Magnoliopsida; order Poales; family Poaceae; genus Avena; species Avena insularis. Next base: position 77,510 of record JAJUPC010000669.1, on the reverse strand, counting down.
AATGACTTTGGTGGATCCATATGTGGTCTGTGTAAAGTACAGACATGCAATGACTCTGGTGTATCCATATGTGGTGTTTGAAAAGATCACACATTCAATGTCACTTGTGTATCCATATGTGGTCTGTGAAAAGAACCGACATGCAATGGCACTGGTGGATCCATATGTGGTGTGTGAAAAGAACACACATGCAATGACATTGGTGCATCCATATGTGGTAAATGAAAAGAACACACATGCAATGACACTGGTGGATCCATATGTGGTCTATGAAAAGAACACACATGCAATGACTCTGGTGGATCCATATGTGGTCTGTGAGAAGAACAGACATGCAATGATACTGGTGGATCATATGTGGTCTGTGAAAAGAACACACATGCAATGACACTGGTGGATCCATATGTGGTCTGTGAAAAGAACAGACATGCAATGACTCTGGTGGATACCTATGTGGTCTGTGAAAACAACAGACATGGAATGACACTGGTGGATCCATATGTGACGTGTGAAAAGAACACACATGCAATGACACTAGTGGATCCATATGTGGTCTGTGAAAATAACAGACCTGCAATGACTCTAGTGGGTCCATATGTGGTGTGTGAAAAGAACACGCATGCAATGACACTCGTGGATCCATATGTGGTAAATGAAAAGAACACACATGGAATAAAACTGGTGGATCCATATGTGGCCTCTGAAAAGAACACACATCAAATGACACTTGTGGATCCATATGTGGTCTATGAAAAGAACACACATGCAATGACACTAGTGGATCCATATGTGGTATGTCAAAAGAACACACATGCAATTCCACTGGTGGATCCATATATGGTCTGTGAAAAGAACACGCATGCAATGAACTCTGGTGGATCCATATGTGGTCTGTGAAAAGAACACACATTTCAATATCACTCGTGGATCCATATGTGGTGTGTGAAAAGAACACACATGCAATGACACTAGTGGATCCATATGTGGTATGTCAAAAGAACACACATGCAATTCCACTGGTGGATCCATATATGGTCTGTGAAAAGAACACGCATGCAATGAACTCTGGTGGATCCATATGTGGTCTGTGAAGAGAACACACATTTCAATATCACTCATGGATCCATATGTGGTGTGTGAAAAGAACACACATGCAATGAACTCTAGTGGATCCATATGTGGTCTATGAAAAGAACATACATGCAATGACACTGGTGGTTCCATATGTGGTCTGTGAAAAGAACACACATGCAATGACACTGGTGTATCCATATGTGGTCTGTGAAAAGAACACACGTGCAATGACACTGGTGGATCCATATGTGGTCTGTGAAAAGAACAAACATGCAATGACACTTCTGTTTCCATATGTGGTCTGCGAAAGGAACACACATGCAATGACTCTGGTGGATCCATATGTTGTTTGTGAAAAGAACACACATGCAATGACACTGGTGGATCCATATATGGTAAATGAAAAGAACACACATGCAATGACACTACTGTATCCATATGTGGTCTGTGAAAAAACACACATGCTATGAACTCTAGTGGATCCATATGTGGTCTGTGAAAACAACACACATTTCAATGACACTGGTGGATCCATATGTGGTCTATGAAAAGAACACACATGAAATGACACTGGTGAATCCATATGTGGTCTATGAAAAGAACAGACATGCAATGACACTGGTGGATCCATATGTGGTGTGTGAAAAGAACACACATGCAATGAACTCTGGTGGATCCATATTTGGTCTATGAAAAGAACACACATGCAATGACAATGGTGGATTCATATGTGGTTTGTGAAAAGAACACACATGCACTGACACTGGTGGATTCAAATGTGTTCTGTGAAAAGAACACACATGCAATGAATTCTGGTGGATCCATATGGGGTCTGTGAAAAGAACACACATGCAATGACACTGGTGGATCCATTTGTGGTCTATGAAAAGAACACACATGAAATGACTCTAGCTGTGGTTAATGAAAAGAACACACATGCAATGAACTCTGGTGGATCCATATGTTGTCTGTGAAGAGAACACACATGCAATGACACTGGTGGATCCATATGTGGTTTGTGAAAAGAACAAACATTTCAATGACACTTGTGGGTCCATATGTGGTTTGTCAAAAGAGCAAACATGCAATGACTTTGGTGGATCCATATGTGGTCTGTGAAAAGAACAGACATGCAATGACACTGGTGGATCCATATGTGGTGTGTGAAAAGAACACACATGCAATGACACTAGTGTATCCATATGTGGTCTACGAAAAGAATCGACATGCAATGACACTGGTGGATCCATATGTGGTGTGTGAAAAGAACACACATGCAATGACACTAGTGCATCCATATGTGGTAAATTAAAAGAACACACATGCAATGACACTGGTGGATCCATATCTGGTCTATGAAAAGAACACACATGCAATGACTCTGGTGGATCCATATGTGGTCTGTGAGAAGAACATACATGCAATGATACTGGTGGATCATATGTGGTCTGTGAAAAGAACACACATGCAATGACACTGGTGGATCCATATGTGGTCTGTGTAAAGAACATGCAATGACTCTGGTGGATCCATATGTGGTCTGTGAAAACAACAGACATGCAATGACACTGGTGGATCCATATGTGGCGTGTGAAAAGAACACACATGCAATGACACTAGTGGATCCATATGTGGTCTGTGAAAATAACAGACCTGCAATGACACTGGTGGGTCCATATGTGGTGTGTGAAAAGAACACACATGCAATGACACTCGTGGATCCATATGTGGTAAATGAAAAGAACACACATGCAATGACACCGGTGGATCCATATGTGGTCTGTGAAAAGAACACACATGCAATGACATTGGTGGATCCATATGTGGTCTGTGAAAAGAACAAACATGCAATGACACTGCTGGTTCCATATGTGGTCTACGAAAAGAACACACATGCAATGACTCTGGTGCATCCATATGTGGTCTGTGAAAAGAACACACATGCAATGACAATAGTGGAGCCATATGTGGTCTGTGAAAAGAACAGATATGCAATGACACTGGTGGATTCATATGTGGCGTGTGAAAAGAACACACATGCAATGACACTAGTGGATCCATATGTGGTCTGTGAAAAGAATAGACCTGCAATTACACTGGTGGATCCATATGTGGTAAATGAAAAGAACACACATGCAATGACACTGGTGGATCCATATGTGGTCTGTGAAAAGAACAGACATGCAATTACAATGGTGGTTCCATATGTGGTCTATGAAAAGAACACACGTGCAATGACAATGGTGGATCCATATGTGGTTTGTGAAAAGAACACACATGCACTGACACTGGTGGATCCAAATGTGGTCTGTGAAAAGAACACACATGCAATGACTTCTGGTGGATGCATATGGGGTCTGTGAAAAGAACACACATGCAATGACACTGGTGGATCCATTTGTGGTCTATGAAAAGAACACACATGAAATGACTCTAGCTGTGGTTAATGAAAAAACACGCATGCAATGAACTCTGCTGGATCCATATGTGGTCTGTGAAGAGAACACACATGCAATGACACTGGTGGATCCATATGTGGTTTGTGAAAAGAACAAACATTTCAATGACACTTGTGGATCCATATGTGGTTTGTCAAAAGAGCAAACATGTAATGACTTTGCTGGATCCATATGTGGTCTGTGAAAAGAACAGACATGCAATGGCACTGGTGGATCCATATGTGGTGTGTGAAAACAACACACATGCAATGACACTAGTGTATCCATATGTGGTCTGCGAAAAGAACCGACATGCAATGGCACTGGTGGATCCATATGTGGTTTGTGAAAAGAACACACATGCAATGACACTGGTGCATCCATATGTGGTAAATGAAAAGAACACACATGCAATGACATTGGTGGATCCATATGTGGTCTGTGAAAAGAACACACATGCAATAACAATGGTGGTTCCATATGTGGTCTGTGAAAAGAACACACATGCAATGACAATGGTGGATCCATATGTGGTTTGTGAAAAGAACACACATGCACTGACACTGGTGGATCCAAATGTGGTCTGTGAAAAGAACAGACATGCAATGACTCTGGTGGATCCATATGTGGTCTGTGAAAACAACAGACATGCAATGACACTGGTGGATCCATATGTGGCGTGTGAAAAGAACACACATGCAATGACACTAGTGGATCCATATGTGGTCTGTGAAAATAACAGACCTGCAATGACACTGGTGGGTCCATATGTGGTGTGTGAAAAGAACACACATGCAATGACACTCGTGGATCCATATGTGGTAAATGAAAAGAACACACATGCAATAAAACTGGTGGATCCATATGTGGCCTGTGAAAAGAACACACATGAAATGACACTGGTGGATCCATATGTGGTCTATGAAAAGAACACACATGCAATGACTCTGGTCGATCCATATGTGGTCTATGAAAAGAACAGACATGCAATGATACTGGCGGATCCATATGTGGTCTGTGAAAAGAAAACACATGCAATGACACTGGTGGATCCATATGTGGTATGTCAAAAGAACACACATGCAATTCCACTGGTGGATCCATATATGGTCTGTGAAAAGAACACGCATGCAATGAACTCTGGTGGATCCATATGTGGTCTGTGAAGAGAACACACATGCAATGACACTGGTGGATCCATATGTGGTTTGTGAAAAGAACAAACATTTCAATGACACTTGTGGATCCATATGTGGTTTGTCAAAAGAGCAAACATGCAATGACTTTGGTGGATCCATATGTGGTCTGTGAAAAGAACAGACATGCAATGACACTGGTGGATCCATATGTGGTGTGTGAAAAGAACACACATGCAATGACACTAGTGTATCCATATGTGGTCTGCGAAAAGAACCGACATGCAATGGCACTGGTGGATCCATATGTGGTGTGTGAAAAGAACACACATGCAATGACACTGGTGCATCCATATGTGGTAAATGAAAAGAACACATATGCAATGACACTGGTGGATCCATATGTGGTCTATGAAAAGAACACACATGCAATGACTCTGGTGGATCCATATGTGGTCTGTGAGAAGAACATACATGCAATGATACTGGTGGATCATATGTGGTATGTGAAAAGAACACACATGCAATGACACTGGAGGATCCATATGTGGTCTGTGAAAAGAACAGACATGCAATGACTCTGGTGGATCCATATGTGGTCTGTGAAAACAACAGACATGCAATGACACTGGTGGATCCATATGTGGCGTGTGAAAAGAGCACACATGCAATGACACTAGTGGATACATATGTGGTCTGTGAAAATAACAGACCTGCAATGACACTGGTGGGTCCATATGTGGTGTGTGAAAAGAACACACATGCAATGACACTCGTGGATCCATATGTGGTAAATGTAAAGTACACACATGCAATGAGACTGGTGGATCCATATGTGGTCTGTGAAAAGAACACACATGCAATGACACTGGTGGATCCATATGTGGTCTGTGAAAAGAACAGACATGCAATGACACTGCTGGTTCCATATGTGGTCTGCGAAAAGAACACACATGCAATGACTCTGGTGGATCCATATGTGGTCTGTGAAAAGAACACACATGCAATGACAATGGTGGATCCATATGTGGTCTGTGAAAAGAACACACATGCAATGACACTGGTGGATACATATGTGGCGTGTGAAAAGAACACACATGCAATGACACTAGTGGATCCATATCTGGTCTGTGAAAAGAATAGACCTGCAATGACACTGGTGGATCCATATGTGGTGTGTGCAAAGAACACACATGCAATGACACTGGTGGATCCATATGTGGTAAATGAAAAGAACACACATGCAATGACATTGGTGGATCCATATGTGGTCTGTGAAAAGAACACACATGCAATAACAATGGTGGTTCCATATGTGGTCTGTGAAAATAACACACATGCAATGACAATGGTGGATCCATATGTGGTTTGTGAAAAGAACACACATGCAATGACACTAGTGGATCCATATGTGGTCTGTGAAATGAACACACATGCAATGAATTCTGGTGGATCCATATGGGGTCTATGAAAAGAACACACATGCAATGACACTGGTGGATCCATTTGTGGTCTATGAAAAGAACACACATGAAATGACTCTAGATGTGGTTAATGAAAAGGACACACATGCAATGAACTCTGGTGGATCCATATGTGGTCTGTGAAGAGAACACACATGCAATGACACTGGTGGATCCATATGTGGTTTGTCAAAAGAGCAAACATGTAATGACTTTGGTGGATCCATATGTGGTCTGTGAAAAGAACAGACATGCAATGACACTGGTGGATCCATATGTGGTGTGTGAAAAGAACACACATGCAATGACACTAGTGTATCCATATGTGGTCTGTGAAAAGAACCGACATGCAATGGCACTGGTGGATCCATATGTTGTGTGTGAAAAGAACACACATGCAATGACATTGGTGCATCCATATGTGGTAAATGAAAAGAACACACATGCAATGACACTGGTGGATCCATATGTGGTCTATGAAAAGAACACACATGCAATGACTCTGGTGGATCCATATGTGGTTTGTGAGAAGAACAGACATGCAATGATACTGGTGGATCATATGTGGTCTGTGAAAAGAACACACATGCAATGACACTGGTGGATCCATATGTGGTCTGTGAAAAGAACAGACATGCAATGACTCTGGTGGATACCTATGTGGTCTGTGAAAACAACAGACATGGAATGACACTGGTGGATCCATATGTGACGTGTGAAAAGATTACACATGCAATGACACTAGTGGATCCATATGTGGTCTGTGAAAATAACAGACCTGCAATGACTCTAGTGGGTCCATATGTGGTGTGTGAAAAGAACACGCATGCAATGACACTCGTGGATCCATATGTGGTAAATGAAAAGAACACACATGGAATAAAACTGGTGGATCCATATGTGGCCTCTGAAAAGAACACACATCAAATGACACTTGTGGATCCATATGTGGTCTATGAAAAGAACACACATGCAATGACACTAGTGGATCCATATGTGGTATGTCAAAAGAACACACATGCAATTCCACTGGTGGATCCATATATGGTCTGTGAAAAGAACACGCATGCAATGAACTCTGGTGGATCCATATGTGGTCTGTGAAAAGAACACACATTTCAATATCACTCGTGGATCCATATGTGGTGTGTGAAAAGAACACACATGCAATGACACTAGTGGATCCATATGTGGTATGTCAAAAGAACACACATGCAATTCCACTGGTGGATCCATATATGGTCTGTGAAAAGAACACTCATGCAATGAACTCTGGTGGATCCATATGTGGTCTGTGAAGAGAACACACATTTCAATATCACTCATGGATCCATATGTGGTGTGTGAAAAGAACACACATGCAATGAACTCTAGTGGATCCATATGTGGTCTATGAAAAGAACATACATGCAATGACACTGGTGGTTCCATATGTGGTCTGTGAAAAGAACACACATGCAATGACACTGGTGTATCCATATGTGGTCTGTGAAAAGAACACACGTGCAATGACACTGGTGGATCCATATGTGGTCTGTGAAAAGAACAAACATGCAATGACACTTCTGTTTCCATATGTGGTCTGCGAAAAGAACACACATGCAATGACTCTGGTGGATCCATATGTTGTTTGTGAAAAGAACACACATGCAATGACACTGGTGGATCCATATATGGTAAATGAAAAGAACACACATGCAATGACACTACTGTATCCATATGTGGTCTGTGAAAAAACACACATGCTATGAACTCTAGTGGATCCATATGTGGTCTGTGAAAACAACACACATTTCAATGACACTGGTGGATCCATATGTGGTCTATGAAAAGAACACACATGAAATGACACTGGTGAATCCATATGTGGTCTATGAAAAGAACAGACATGCAATGACACTGGTGGATCCATATGTGGTGTGTGAAAAGAACACACATGCAATGAACTCTGGTGGATCCATATTTGGTCTATGAAAAGAACACACATGCAATGATACTGGTGGATCCATATGTGGTTTGTGAAAAGAACAAACATTTCAATGACACTGGTGGATCCATATGTGGTTTGTCAAAAGAACACACAGGAAATGACAGTGGTGGATCCATATGTGGTCTGTGAAAAGAACACACATGCAATGACTATGGTGGATCCATATGTGGTCTGCGAAAAGAACAGACATGCAATGATACTGGTGGATCCATATGTGGTCTGTGAAAAGAACACACATGCAATGACACTGGTGGATCCATATGTGGTCTGTGAAAAGAACACACATGCAATGACACTGGTGCATCCATATGTGGTGTGTGAAAATAACACACATGCAATGACACCGGTGCATCCATATGTGGTAAATGAAAATAACACACATGCAATGACACTAGTGGATCCATATGTGGCCTGTGAAAAGACCACGCATGAAATGACACAGGTGGATCCATATGTGGTCTATGAAAAGAACACATATGCAATGATACTGGTGGATCCATATGTGGTCTGTGAAAAGAACACACATGCAATGATACTGGTGGATCCATATGTGGTCTGTGAAAAGAACTAACATGCAATGACTCTGGTGGATCCATATGTGGTTTGTGAAAACAACAGACATGCAATGACACTGGTGGATCCATATGTGGCGTGTGAAAAGAACACACATGCAATGACACTAGTGGATCCATAGGTGGTCTATGAAAATAGCAGACCTGCAATGACACTGGTGGGTCCATATGTGGTGTGTGAAAAGAACACACATGCAATGACACTGGTGGATCCATATGTGGTACATGCAAAGAACACACATGCAATGACACTGGTGGATCCATATGTGGCCTGTGAAAAGAACACGCATGAAATGACATTGGTGGATCCATACGTGGTCTATGAAAAGAACACACATGCAATGACTCTGGTGGATCCATCTGTGGTCTGTGAAAAGAACAGACATGCAATGATACTGGTGGATCCATATGAGGTCTGTGAAAAGAACACACATGCAATGACACTGGTGGATCCATATGTGGTATGTAAAAAGAACACACATGCAATTCCACTGGTGGATCCATAGATGGTCTGTGAAAAGAACACACATGCAATAAACTTTGGTGGATCCATATGTGGTCTGTGAAAAGAACACACATTTCAATGTCACTCGTGGATCCATATGTGGTGTGTGAAAAGAACACACATGCGATGAACTCTAGTGGATCCATATGTGGTCTATGAAAAGAACAGACATGCAATGACACTGGTGGTTCCATATGTGGTATATGAAAAGAACACACATGCAATTACAATGGTGGATCCATATGTGGTCTGTGAAAAGAACACACATGCAATGACACTGGTGGATCCATATGTGGTCTGTGAAAAGAACAAACATGCAATGACACTGTTGGTTCCATATGTGGTCTATGAAAAGAACAGACATGCAATGATACTGGTGGATCCATATGTGGTGTGTGAAAAGAACACACATGCAATGAACTCTGGTGGATACATATGTGGTCTGTGAAAAGAACACACATGCAATGATACTGGTGGATCCATATGTAGTTTGTGAAAAGAACAAACATTTCAATGACACTGGTGGATCCATATGTGGTTTGTCAAAAGAACACACAGGAAATGACAGTGGTGGATCCATATGTGGTCTGTGAAAAGAACACACATGCAATGACTATGGTGGATCCATATGTGGTCTGCGAAAAGAACAGACATGCAATGATACTGGTGGATCCATATGTGGTGTGTGAAAAGAACACACATGCAATGACACTGGTGGATCCATATGTGGTCTGTGAAAAGAACACACATGCAATGACACTGGTGCATCCATATGTGGTGTGTGAAAATAACACACATGTAATGACACTGGTGCATCCATATGTGGTAAATGAAAATAACACACATGCAATGACAATGGTGGATCCATATGTGGCATGTGAAAAGAACACACATGAAATGACACTGGTGGATCCATATGTGGTCTATGAAAAGAACACATATGCAATGATACTGGTGGATCCATATGTGGTCTGTGAAAAGAACACACATGCAATGATACTGGTGGATCCATATGTGGTCTGTGAAAAGAACTGACATGCAATGACTCTAGTGGATCCATATGTGGTCTGTGAAATCAACAGACATGCAATGACACTGGTGGATCCATATGTGGCGTGTGAAAAGAACACACATGCAATGACACTAGTGGATCCATAGGTGGTCTATGAAAATAACAGACCTGCAATGACACTGGTGGGTCCATATGTGGTGTGTGAAAAGAACACACATGCAATGACACTGGTGGATCCATATGTGGTACATGAAAAGAACACACATGCAATGACACTGGTGGATCCATATGTGGCCTGTGAAAAGAACACGCATGAAATGACATTGGTGGATCCATACGTGGTCTATGAAAAGAACACACATGCAACGACTCTGGTGGATCCATATGTGGTCTGTGAAAAGAACAGACATGCAATGATACCGGTGGATCCATATGAAGTCTGTGAAAAGAACACACATGCAATGACACTGGTGGATCCATATGTGGTATGTAAAAAGAACACACATGCAATTCCACTGGTGGATCCATATATGGTCTGTGAAAAGAACACACATGCAATAAACTCTGGTGGATCCATATGTGGTCTGTGAAAAGAACACACATTTCAATGTCACTCGTGGATCCATATGTGGTGTGTGAAAAGAACACACATGCAATGAACTCTAGTGGATCCATATGTGGTCTATGAAAAGAACAGACATGCAATGACACTGGTGGTTCCATATGTGGTCTATGAAAAGAACACACATGCAATGACAATGGTGGATCCATATGTGGTCTGTGAAAAGAACACACATGCAATGACACTGGTGGATCCATGTGTGGTCTGTGAAAAGAACAAACATGCAATGACACTGTTGGTTCCATATGTGGTCTATGAAAAGAACAGACATGCAATGATACTGGTGGATCCATATGTGGTGTGTGAAAAGAACACACATGCAATGAACTCTGGTGGATACATATGTGGTCTGTGAAAAGAACACACATGCAATGATACTGGTGGATCCATATGTGGTTTGTGAAAAGAACAAACATTTCAATGACACTGGTGGATCCATATGTGGTTTGTCAAAAGAACACACAGGAAATGACAGTGGTGGATCCATATGTGGTCTGTGAAAAGAACACACATGCAATGACTATGGTGGATCCATATGTGGTCTGCGAAAAGAACAGACATGCAATAATACTGGTGGATCCGTATGTGGTGTGTGAAAACAACACACATGCAATGACACTGGTGGATCCATATGTGGTCTGTGAAAAGAACACACATGCAATGACACTGGTGCATCCATATGTGGTGTGTGAAAACAACACACATGCAATGACACTGGTGCATCCATATGTGGTAAATGAAAATAACACACATGCAATGACACTGGTGGGTCCATATGTGGCCTGTGAAAAGAACACGCATGAAATGACACTGGTGGATCCATATGTGGTCTATGAAACGAACACACATGCAATGATACTGGTGGATCCATATGTGGTCTGTGAAAAGAACACACATGCAATGATACTGGTGGATCCATATGTGTTCTATGAAAAGAACAGACATGCAATGATACTGGTGGATCCATATGAGGTCTGTGAAAAGAACACACATGCAATGACACTGGTGGATCCATATGTGGTATGTAAAAAGAACACACATGCAATTCCACTGGTGGATCCATATATGGTCTGTGAAAAGAACACACATGCAATAAACTCTGGTGGATCCATATGTGGTCTGTGAAAAGAACACACATTTCAATGTCACTCGTGGATCCATATGTGGTGTGTGAAAAGAACACACATGCAATGAACTCTAGTGGATCCATATGTGGTCTATGAAAAGAACAGACATGCAATGACACTGGTGGTTCCATATGTGGTGTATGAAAAGAACACACATGCAATGACAATGGTGGATCCATATGTGGTCTGTGAAAAGAACACACATGCAATGACACTGGTGGATCCATATGTGGTCTGTGAAAAGAACAAACATGCAATGACACTATTGGTTCCATATGTGGTCTGCGAAAAGAACACACATGCAATGACGCTGGTGGATCCATATGTGGTCTGTGAAAAGAACACACATGCAATGACAATGGTGGATCCATATGTGGTTTGTGAAAAGAACACACATGCAATGACACTGGTGGATCCATATATGGTAAATGAAAAGAACACACATGCAATGACACTGGTGGATCCATATGTGGTCTGTGAAAAGAACACACATGCAATGACACTGTTCGATCCATATATGGTATTAAAAAACACACATGCTATGAACTCTAGTGGATCCATATGTGGTCTGTGAAAAGAACACACATTTCAATGACACTGGTGGATCCATATGTGGTCTATGAAAAGAACACACACGAAATGACACTGGTGCATCCATATGTGGTCTATGAAAAGAACAGACATGCAATGATACTGGTGGATCCATATGTGGTGTGTGAAAAGAACACACATCCAATGACACTGGTGGATCCATATGTGGTAAATGAAAAGAACAAACATGCAATGACACTAGTGTATCCATATGTGGTCTGTGAAAAGAACACACATGAAATGACACTTGTCGATCCATATGTGGACTGTGAAAAGAACACACATGAAATGACAGTGGTGGATCCATATGTGGTCTGTGAAAAGAACACACATGCAATGACTATGGTGGATCCATATGTGGTCTGTGAAAAGAATAGACATGCAATGATACTGGTGGATCCATATGTGGTGTGTGAAAAGAACACACATGTAATGACACTAGTGTATCCATATGTGGTCTTCGAAAAGAACCGACATGCAATGACACTGGTGGATCCATATGTGGTGTGTGAAAAGAACACACATGCAATGACACTGGTGCATCCATATGTGGTAAATGAAAAGAACACACATGCAATGACACTGGTGGATCCATATGTGGCCTCTGAAAAGAACACACATGAAATGACAGTGGTGGATCCATATGTTGTCTATGAAAAGAACACACATGCAATGACTCTGGTGGATCCATATGTGGTCTGTGAAAAGAACAGAAATGCAATGATACTGGTGGATCCATATATGGTTTGTGAAAAGAACACACATGCAATGACACTGGTGGATCCATGTGTGGTCTGTGAAAAGAACAGACAGGCAATGACACTGGTGGATCCATATGTGGTCTGTGAAAAGAACACACATGTAATGACACTAGTGGATCCATAAATGGTCTGTGAAAGGAACAGACATGCAATGACTCTGGTGGATCCATATGTGGTCTGTGAGAAGAACAGACATGCAATGACTCTGGGGGATCCATATGTGGTCCGTGAAAAGAACACACATGCAATGACAATGGTGGATCCATATGTGGTTTGTGAAAAGAACACACATGCAATGGCACTGGTGGATCCATATATGGTTTGCGAAAAGAACACACATGCAATGACATTGGTGGATCCATATGTGGTCTGTGAGAAGAACAGACATGCAATGACACTGGTGGATCCATATGTGGCCTGTGAAAAGAACACACATGCAATGACTCTGGTGGATCCATATGTGGTCTGTAAAAAAAATAGACATGCAATGATACTGGTGGATCCATATGTGGTCTGTGAATAGAACACACATGCAATAACACTGGTGGATCCATATGTGGTATGTAAAAAGAACACACATGCAATTCCACTGGTGGATCCATACATGGTCTGTGAAAAGAACACACATGCAATGAACTCTGGTGGATCCATATGTGGTCTGTGAAAAGAACACACATTTCAATGTCACTCGTGGATCCATATGTGGTGTGTGAAAAGAACATACATGCAATGAACTCTAGTGGATCCATATGTGTTCTATGAAAAGAACAGACATGCAATGACACTGGTGGTTCCATATGTGGTCTATGAAAAGTACACACATGCAATGACACTGGTGGATCCATATGTGGTGTATGAAAAGAACACACATGCAATGACACTGGTGGAACCATATGTGGTATGTGAAAAGAACAAACATGCAATGACACTGTTGGTTCCATATGTGGTCTGCGAAAAGAACACACATGCAATGACTTTGGTGGATCCATATGTGGTCTGTGAAAAGAACAGACATACAATGACAATGGTGGATCCATATGTGGTGTGTGAAAAGAACACACATGCAATGACACTGGTGGATCCAAATGTGGTCTGTGAAAAGAACACACATGCAATGAACTCTGGTGGATCCATATGGGGTCTGTGAAAAGAACACACATGCAATGACACTGGTGGATCCTTATGTGGTGTGTGAAAAGAACACACATGCAATGCCACTAGTGCATCCATATGTGGTAAATAAAAAGAACACACATGCAATGACACTGGTGGATCCATATGTGGCCTATGAAAAGAACACACATGAAATGACACTGGTGGATCCATATGTGGTCTATGAAAAGAACACACATGAAATGACTCTGGTGGATCCATATGTGGTCTGTGAAAAGAACAGATATGCAATGATACCGGTGGATCCATATGTGGTCTATGAAAAGAACACACATGCAATGACACTGGTGAATCCATATGTGGTCTGTGAAAAGAACTGACATGCAATGACTCTGGTGGATCCATATGTGGTCTGTGAAAACAACAGACATGCAATGACACTGGTGGATCCATATGTGGCGTGTGAAAAGAACACACATGCAATGACACTAGTGGATCCATAGGTGGTCTGTGAAAATAACAAACCTGCAATGACACTGGTGGGTCCATATGTGGTGTGTGAAAAGAACACACATGCAATGACACTGGTGGATCCATATGTGGTAAATGAAAAGAACACACATGCAATGACACTGGTGGATCCATATGTGGCCTGTGAAAAGAACACACATGAAATGACACTGGTGGATCCATATGTGGCCTGTGAAAAGAACACACATGCAATGACTCTGGTGGATCCATATGTGGTCTGTGAAAAAAATAGACATGCAATGATACTAGTGGATCCATATGTGGTATGTAAAAAGAACACACATGCAATTCCACTGGTGGATCCATATATGGTCTGTGAAAAGAACACACATGCAATTAACTCTGGTGGATCCATATGTGGTCTATGAAAAGAACACACATTTCAATGTCACTCGTGGATCCATATGTGGTGTGTGAAAAGAACACACATGCAATGACTTCTAGTGGATCCATATGTGGTCTATGAAAAGAACAGACATGCAATGACACTGGTGGATCCATATGTGGTCTGTGAAAAGAACATAAATGCAATGATACTGGAGGATCCATATATGGTTTGTGAAAAGAACACACATGCAATGACACTGGTGGATCCATATGTGGTCTGTGAAAAGAACACACAGGCAATGACACTGGTGGATCCATATGTGGTATGTGAAAAGAACACACATGTAATGACACTAGTGGATCCATAAATGGTCTGTGAAAGGAATAGACATGCATTGACTTTGGTGGATACATATGTGGTCTGTGAGAAGAACAGACATGCAATGACTCTGGTGGATCCATATGTGGTCCGTGAAAAGAACACACATGCAATGACAATGGTGTATCCATATGTGGTTTGTGAAAAGAACACACATGCAATGACACTGGTGGATCCATATATGGTTTGCGAAAAGAACACACATGCAATGACATTGGTGGATCCATATGTGGTCTGTGAGAAGAACAGACATGCAATAACACTGGTGGATCCATATGTGGCCTGTGAAAAGAACACGCATGAAATGACACTAGTGGATACATACGTGGTCTATGAAAAGAACACACATGCAATGACTCTGGTGGATCCATATGTGGTCTGTAAAAAGAATAGACATGCAATGATACTGGTGGGTCCATATGTGGTCTGTGAAAAGAACACACATGCAATAACACTGGTGGATCCATATGTGGTATGTAAAAAGAACACACATGCAATTCCACTGGTGGATCCATACATGGTCTGTGAAAAGAACACACATGCAATGAACTCTGGTGGATCCATATGTGGTCTGTGAAAAGAACACACATTTCAATGTCACTCGTGGATCCATATGTGGTGTGTGAAAAGAACATACATGCAATGAACTATAGTGGATCCATATGTGGTCTATGAAAAGAACAGACATGCAATGACACTGGTGGTTCCATATGTGGTCTATGAAAAGTACACACATGCAATGACACTGGTGGATCCATATGTGGTCTATGAAAAGAACACACATGCAATGACACTGGTGGATCCATATGTGGTCTGTGAAAAGAACAAACATGCAATGACACTGTTGGTTCCTTATGTGGTCTGCGAAAAGAACACACATGCAATGACTTTGGTGGATCCATATGTGGTCTGTGAAAAGAACAGACATGCAATGACAATGGTGGATCCATATGTGGTGTGTGAAAAGAACACACATGCAATGACACTGGTGGATCCAAATGTGGTCTATGAAAAGAACACACATGCAATGAACTTTGGTGGATCCATATGGGGTCTGTGAAAAGAACACACATGCAATGACACTGGTGGATCCATTTGTGGTCTATGAAAAGAACACACTTGAAATGACTCTAGCTGTGGTTAATGAAAAGAACACACATGCAATGAACTCTGGTGGATACATATGTGGTCTGTGAGAAGAACAGACATGCAATGACTCTGGTGGATCCATATGTGGTCCGTGAAATGAACACACATGCAATGACAATGGTGGATCCATATGTGGTTTGTGAAAAGAACACACATGCAATGACACTGGTGGATCCATATATGGTTTGCGAAAAGAACACACATGCAATGACATTGGTGGATCCATATGTGGTCTGTGAGAAGAACAGACATGCAATAACACTGGTGGATCCATATGTGGCCTGTGAAAAGAACACGCATGAAATGACACTAGTGGATCCATACGTGGTCTATGAAAAGAACAAACATGCAATGACACTGTTGGTTCCCTATGTGGTCTGCGAAAAGAACACACATGCAATGACTCTGGTGGATCCATATGTGGTCTGTGAAAAGAACACACATGCAATGACAATGGTGGATCCATATGTGGTCTGTGAAAAGAACACACATGCAATGACACTGGTGGATCCAAATGTGGTCTGTGAAAAGAACACACATGCAATGAACTCTGGTGGATCCATATGGGGTCTATGAAAAGAACACACATGCAATGACACTGGTGGATCCATATGTGGTCTATGAAAAGAACACACATGAAATGACTCTAGTTGTGGTTAATGAAAAGAACACACATGCAATGAACTCTGGTGGATCCATATGTGGTCTGTGAAAAGAACACACATGCAATGATACTGGTGGATCCATATGTGGTTTGTGAAAAGAATAAACATTTCAATGAAACTGGCGGATCCATATGTGGTTTGTCAAAAGAGAAAACATGCAATGACTTTGGTGGATCCACATGTGGTTTGTCAAAAGAACAGACATGCAATGACACTGGTGGATCCATATGTGGTGGGTGAAAAGAACACACATGCAATGACACTAGTGTATCCATATGTGGTCTGCGAAAAGAACCGATATGCAATGGCACTGGTGGATCCATATGGGGTGTGTGAAAAGAACACACATGCAATGCCACTAGTGCATCCATATGTGGTAAATAAAAAGAACACACATGCAATGACACTGGTGGATCCATATGTGGCCTATGAAAAGAACACACATGAAATGACACTGGTGGATCCATATGTGGTCTATGAAAAGAACACACATGCAATGACTCTGGTGGATCCATATGTGGTCTGTGAAAAGAACAGACATGCAATGATACCGTTGGATCCATATGTGGTCTGTGAAAAAAAAACACATGCAATGACACTGGTGGATCCATATGTGGTCTGTGAAAAGAACTGACATGCAATGACTCTGGTGGATCCATATGTGGTCTGTGAAAACAACAGACATGCAATGACACTGGTGGATCCATATTGGCGTGTGAAAAGAACACACATGCAATAACACTAGTGGATCCATAGGTGGTCTATGAAAATGACAAACCTGCAATGACACTGGTGGGTCCATATGTGGTGTGTGAAAAGAACACACATGCAATGACACTGGTGGATCCATATGTGGTAAATGAAAAGAACACACATGCAATGACACTGGTGGATCCATATGTGGCCTGTGAAAAGAACACACATGCAATGACTCTGGTGGATCCATATGTGGTCTGTGAAAAGAATAGACATGCAATGATACTAGTGGATCCATATGTGGTATGTGAAAAGAACACACATGCAATGACACTGGTGGATCCATATGTGGTATGTAAAAAGAACACACATGCAATTCCACTGGTGGATCCATACATGGTCTGTGAAAAGAACACACATGCAATGAACTCTGGTGGATCCATATGTGGTCTGTGAAAAGAACACACATTTCAATGTCACTCGTGGATCCATATGTGGTGTGTGAAAAGAACGAACATGCAATGAATTCTAGTGGATCCATATGTGGTCTATGAAAAGAACAGACATGCAATGACACTGGTGGATCCATATGTGGTCTGTGAAAAGAACAGAAATGCAATGATACTGGTGGATTCATATATGGTTTGTGAAAAGAACATACATGCAATGACACTGGTGGATCCATATGTGGTCTGTGAAAAGAACAGACAGGCAATGACACTGGTGGATCCATATGTGTTATGTGAAAAGAACACACATGTAATGACACTAGTGGATCCATAAATGGTCTGTGAAAGGAACAGACATGCAATGACTCTGGTGGATACATATGTGGTCTGTGAGAAGAACAGACATGCAATGACTCTGGTGGATCCATATGTGGTCCATGAAAAGAACACACATGCAATGACAATGGTGGATCCATATGTGGTTTGTGAAAAGAACACACATGCAATGACACTGCTGGATCCATATATGGTTTGCGAAAAGAACACACATGCAATGACATTGGTGGATCCATATGTGGTCTGTGAGAAGAACAGACATGCAATAACACTGGTGGATCCATATGTGGCCTGTGAAAAGAACACGCATGAAATGACACTAGTGGATCCATACGTAGTCTATGAAAAGAACAAACATGCAATGACACTGTTGGTTCCATATGTGGTCTGCGAAAAGAACACACATGCAATGACACTGGTGGATCCATATGTGGTCTGTGAAAAGAACACACAGTGCAATGACATGGTGGATCCATATGTGGTATGTGAAAGAACACACATGTAATGACACTAGTGGATCCATAAATGGTCGTGAAAGGACGGACATGAAATGACTCTGGTGGATACATATGTGTTCTATGAGAAGAACAGACATGCAATGACTCTGGTGGATCCATATGTGGTCCGTCAAAAGAACACACATGCAATGACAATGGTGGATCCATATGTGGTTTGTGAAAAGAACACACATGCAATGACACTGGTGGATCCATATATGGTTTGCGAAAAGAACACACATGCAATGACATTGGTGGATCCATATGTGGTCTGTGAGAAGAACAGACATGCAATAACACTGGTGGATCCATATGTGGCCTGTGAAAAGAACACACATGAAATGACACTAGTGGATCCATACGTGGTCTATGAAAAGAACACACATGCAATGACTCTGGTGGATCCATATGTGGTCTGTAAAAAGAATAGACATGCAATGATATTGGTGGATCCATATGTGGTCTGTGAAAAGAACACACATGCAATAACACTGGTGGATCCATATGTGGTATGTAAAAAGAACACACATGCAATTCCACTGGTGGATCCATACATGGTCTGTGAAAAGAACACACATGCAATGAACTCTGGTGGATCCATATGTGGTCTGTGAAAAGAACACACATTTCAATGTCACTCGTGGATCCATATGTGGTGTGTGAAAAGAACATACATGCAATGAACACTAGTGGATCCATATGTGGTCTATGAAAAGAACAGACATGCAATGACACTGGTTCTTCCATATGTGGTCTATGAAAAGTACACACATGCAATGACACTGGTGGATCCATATGTGGTCTATGAAAATAACACACATGCAATGACACTGGTGGATCCATATGTGGTCTGTGAAAAGAACAAACATGCAATGACACCGTTGGTTCCATATGTGGTCTGCGAAAAGAACACACATGCAATGACTTTGGTGGATCCATATGTGGTCTGTGAAAAGAACAGACATGCAATGACAATGGTGGATCCATATGTGGTGTGTGAAAAGAACACACATGCAATGACACTGGTGGATCCATATGTGGTCTGTGAAAAGAACACACATGCAATGAACTCTGGTGGATCCATATGGGGTCTGTGAAAAGAACACACATGCAATGACATTGGTGGATCCATATGTGGTCTGTGAAAAGAACACACATGCAATGACACTGGTGGATCCATATGTGGTAAATGAAAAGAACACACATGCAATGACACTGGTGGATCCATAGGTGGCCTGTGAAAAGAACACACATGAAATGACACTGGTGGATCCATACGTGGTCTATGAAAAGAACAAACATGCAATGACTCAGGTGGATCCATATGTGGTCTGTGAAAAGAATAGACATGCAATGATACTAGTGGATCCATATGTGGTCTGTGAAAACAACACACATGCAATGACACTGGTGGATCCATATGTGGTATGTAAAAAGAACACACATGCAATTCCACTGGTGGATCCATACATGGTCTGTGAAAAGAACACACATGCAATGAACTCTGGTGGATCCATATGTGGTCTGTGAAAAGAACACACATTTCAATGTCACTCGTGGATCCATATGTGGTGTGTGAAAAGAACACACATGCAATGAATTCTAGTGGATCCATATGTGGTCTATGAAAAGAACAGACATGCAATGACACTGGTGGATCCATATGTGGTCTGTGAAAAGAACACACATGCAATAACACTGGTGGATCCATATGTGGTATGTAAAAAGAACACACATGTAATTCCACTGGTGGATCCATACATGGTCTGTGAAAAGAACACACATGCAATGAACTCTGGTGGATCCATATGTGGTCTGTGAAAAGAACACACATTTCAATGTCACTCGTGGATCCATATGTGGTGTGTGAAAAGAACATACATGCAATAAACACTAGTGGATCCATATGTGGTCTATGAAAAGAACAGACATGCAATGACACTGGTGGTTCCATATGTGGTCTATGAAAAGTACACACATGCAATGACACTGGTGGATCCATATGTGGTCTATGAAAATAACACACATGCAATGACACTGGTGGATCCATATGTGGTCTGTGAAAAGAACAAACATGCAATGACACTGTTGGTTCCATATGTGGTCTGCGAAAAGAACACACATGCAATGACTTTGGTGGATCCATATGTGGTCTGTGAAAAGAACAGACATGCAATGACAATGGTGGATCCATATGTGGTGTGTGAAAAGAACACACATGCAATGACACTGGTGGATCCAAATGTGGTCTGTGAAAAGAACACACATGCAATGAACTCTGGTGGATCCATATGGGGTCTGTGAAAAGAACACACATGCAATGACACTGGTGGATCCATATGTGGTGTGTGAAAAGAACACACATGCAATGACACTGGTGGATCCATATGTGGTAAATGAAAAGAACACACATGCAATGACACTGGTGGATCCATATGTGGCCTATGAAAAGAACACACATGAAATGACACTGGTGGATCCATACGTGGTCTATGAAAAGAACACACATGCAATGACTCTGGTGGAGCCATATGTGGTCGGTGAAAAGAATAGACATGCAATGATACTAGTGGATCCATATGTGGTCTGTGAAAAGAACACACATGCAACGACACTGGTGGATCCATATGTGGTATGTAAAAAGAACACACATGCAATTCCACTGGTGGATCCATACATGGTCTGTGAAAAGAACACACATGCAATGAACTCTGGTGGATCCATATGTGGTCTGTGAAAAGAACACACATTTCAATGTCACTCGTGGATCCATATGTGGTGTGTGAAAAGAACATACATGCAATGAATTCTAGTGGATCCATATGTGGTCTATGAAAAGAACAGACATGCAATGACACTGGTGGATCCATACGTGGTCTGTGAAAAGAACAGAAATGCAATGATACTGGTGGATTCATATATGGTTTGTGAAAAGAACACACATGCAATGACACTGGTGGATCCATATGTGGTCTGTGAAAAGAACAGACAGGCAATGACACTGGTGGATCCATATGTGGTATGTGAAAAGAACACACATGTAATGACACTAGTGGATCCATAAATGGTCTGTGAAAGGAACACATGCAATGACTGGTGGATACATATGTGTGCTGTGAGAAGAAACAGGACATGCAAGGACTCTGGTGGATCCATATGTGGTCCATGAAAAGAACACACATGCAATGACAATGGTGGATCCATATGTGGTTTGTGAAAAGAACACACATGCAATGACACTGCTGGATCCATATATGGTTTGCGAAAAGAACACACATGCAATGACATTGGTGGATCCATATGTGGTCTGTGAGAAGAACAGACATGCAATAACACTGGTGGATCCATATGTGGCCTGTGAAAAGAACACGCATGAAATGACACTAGTGGATCCATACGTAGTCTATGAAAAGAACAAACATGCAATGACACTGTTGGTTCCATATGTGGTCTGCGAAAAGAACACACATGCAATGACACTGGTGGATCCATATGTGGTCTGTGAAAAGAACACACAGGCAATGACACTGGTGGATCCATATGTGGTATGTGAAAAGAACACACATGTAATGACACTAGTGGATCCATAAATGGTCTGTGAAAGGAACAGACATGCAATGACTCTGGTGGATACATATGTGGTGCTGAGAAGAATGCATACATGCAATGACTCTGGTGGATCCATATCTGGTCCGTGAAAAGAACACACATGCAATGACAATGGTGGATCCATATGTGGTTTGTGAAAAGAACACACATGCAATGACAATGGTGGATCCATATATGGTTTGCGAAAAGAACACACATGCAATGACATTGGTGGATCCATATGTGGTCTGTGAGAAGAACAGACATGCAATAACACTGGTGGATCCATATGTGGCCTGTGAAAAGAACACACATGAAATGACACTAGTGGATCCATACGTGGTCTATGAAAAGAACACACATGCAATGACTCTGGTGGATCCATATGTGGTCTGTAAAAAGAATAGACATGCAATGATATTGGTGGATCCATATGTGGTCTGTGAAAAGAACACACATGCAATAACACTGGTGGATCCATATGTGGTATGTAAAAAGAACACACATGCAATTCCACTGGTGGATCCATACATGGTCTGTGAAAAAACACACGTGCAATGAACTCTGGTGGATCAATATGTGGTGTGTGAAAAGAACATACATGCAATGAACTCTAGTGGATCCATATGTGGTCTATGAAAAGAACAGACATGCAATGACACTGGTGGTTCCATATGTGGTCTATGAAAAGTACACACATGCAATGACATTGGTGGATCCATATGTGGTCTATGAAAAGAACACACATGCAATGACACTGGTGGATCCATTTGTGGTCTATGAAAAGAACAAACATGAAATGACTCTAGCTGTGGTTAATGAAAAGAACACACATGCAATGAACTCTGGTGGATCCATATGTGGTGTGTGAAAAGAACACACATGCAATGATACTGGTGGATCCATATGTGGTTTGTGAAAAGAATAAACATTTCAATGACACTAGCGGATCCATATGTGGTTTGTCAAAAGAGAAAACATGCAATGACTTTGGTGGATCCACATGTGGTTTGTCAAAAGAACAGACATCTAATGACACTGGTGGATCCATATGTGGTGGGTGAAAAGAACACACATGCAATGACACTAGTGTATCCATATGTGGTCTGCGAAAAGAACCGATATGCAATGGCACTGGTGGATCCATATGGGGTGTGTGAAAAGAACACACATGCAATGCCACTAGTGCATCCATATGTGGTAAATAAAAAGAACACACATGCAATGACACTGGTGGATCCATATGTGGCCTATGAAAAGAACACACATGAAATGACACTAGTGGATCCATATGTGGTCTATGAAAAGAACACACATGCAATGACTCTGGTGGATCCATATGTGGTCTGTGAAAAGAACAGACATGCAATGATACCGGTGGATCCATATGTGGTCTGTGAAAAGAACACACATGCAATGACACTGGTGGATCCATATGTGGTCTGTGAAAAGAACTGACATGCAATGACTCTGGTGGATCCATATGTGGTCTGTGAAAACAACAGACATGCAATGACACTGGTGGATCCATATGTGGCATGTGAAAAGAACACACATGCAATGACACTAGTGGATCCATAGGTGGTCTCTGAAAATAACAAACCTGCAATGACACTGGTGGGTCCATATGTGGTGTGTGAAAAGAACACACATGCAATGACACTGGTGGATCCATATGTGGTAAATGAAAAGAACACACATGCAATGACACTGGTGGATCCATATGTGGCCTGTGAAAAGAACACACATGAAATGACACTGGTGGATCCATACGTGGTCTATGAAAAGAACACACATGCAATGACTCTGGTGGATCCATATGTGGTCTGTGAAAAGAATAGACATGCAATGATACTAGTGGATCCATATGTGGTCTGTGAAAAGAACACACATGCAATGACACTGGTGGATCCATATGTGGTATGTAAAAAGAACACACATGCAATTCCACTGGTGGATCCATACATGGTCTGTGAAAAGAACACACATGCAATGAACTCTGGTGGATCCATATGTGGTCTGTGAAAAGAACACACATTTCAATGTCACTCGTGGATCCATATGTGGTGTGTGAAAAGAACACACATGCAATGAATTCTAGTGGATCCATATGTGGTCTATGAAAAGAACAGGCATGCAATGACACTGGTGGATCCATATGTGGTCTGTGAAAAGAACAGAAATGCAATGATACTGGTGGATTCATATATGGTTTGTGAAAAGAACACACATGCAATGACACTGGTGGATCCATATGTGGTCTGTGAAAAGAATAGATAGGCAATGACACTGGTGGATCTATATGTGGTATGTGAAAAGAACACACATGTAACACTAGTGGATCCATAAATGGTCTGTGAAAGGAACAGACATGCAATGACTCTTGTGGATACATATGTGGTCTGTGAGAAAATGTATATGCAATGACTCTGGTGGATCCATATGTGGTCAATGAAAAGAACACACATGCAATGACAATGGTGGATCCATATGTGGTTTGTGAAAAGAACACACATGCAATGACACTGCTGGATCCATATATGGTTTGCGAAAAGAACACACATGCAATGACATTGGTGGATCCATATGTGGTCTGTGAGAAGAACAGACATGCAATAACACTGGTTGATCCATATGTGGCCTGTGAAAAGAACATGCATGAAATGACACTAGTGGATCCATACGTAGTCTATGAAAAGAACAAACATGCAATGACACTGTTGGTTCCATATGTGGTCTGCGAAAAGAACACACATGCAATGACACTGGTGGATCCATATGTGGTCTGTGAAAAGAACACACAGGCAATGACACTGGTGGATCCATATGTGGTATGTGAAAAGAACACACATGTAATGACACTAGTGGATCCATAAATGGTCTGTGAAAGGAACATACATGCAATGACTCTGGTGGATACATATGTGGTCTGTGAGAAGAACAGACATGCAATGACTCTGGTGGATCCATATGTGGTCCGTGAAAAGAACACACATGCAATGACAATGGTGGATCCATATGTGGTTTGTGAAAAGAACACACATGCAATGACACTGGTGGATCCATATATGGTTTGCGAAAAGAACACACATGCAATGACATTGGTGGATCCATATGTGGTCTGTGAGAAGAACAGACATGCAATAACACTGGTGGATCCATATGTGGCCTGTGAAAAGAACACACATGAAATGACACTAGTGGATCCATACGTGGTCTATGAAAAGAACACACATGCAATGACTCTGGTGGATCCATATGTGGTCTGTAAAAAGAATAGACATGCAATGATATTGGTGGATCCATATGTGGTCTGTGAAAAGAACACACATGCAATAACACTGGTGGATCCATATGTGGTATGTAAAAAGAACACACATGCAATTCCACTGGTGGATCCATACATGGTCTGTGAAAAGAACACACATACAATGAACTCTGGTGGATCCATATGTGGTGTGTGAAAAGAACACACATTTCAATGTCACTCGTGGATCCATATGTGGTGTGTGAAAAGAACATACATGCAATGAACACTAGTGGATCCATATGTGGTCTTTGAAAAGAACAGACATGCAATGACACTGGTGGTTCCATATGTGGTCTATGAAAAGTACACACACGCAATGACACTGGTGGATCCATATGTGGTCTATGAAAAGAACACACATGCAATGACACTGGTGGATCCATATGTGGTCTGTGAAAAGAACAAACATGCAATGACACTGTTGGTTCCATATGTGGTCTGCGAAAAGAACACACATGCAATGACTTTGGTGGATCCATATGTGGTCTGTGAAAAGAACAGACATGCAATGACAATGGTGGATCCATATGTGGTGTGTGAAAAGAACACACATGCAATAACACTGGTGGATCCAAATGTGGTCTGTGAAAAGAACACACATGCAATGAACTCTGGTGGATCCATATGGGGTCTGTGAAAAGAACACACATGCAATGACACTGGTGGATCCATTTGTGGTCTATGAAAAGAACACACATGAAATGACTCTAGCTGTGGTTAATGAAAAGAACACACATGCAATGAACTCTGGTGGATCCATATGTGGTCTGTGAAAAGAACACACATGCAATGATACTGGTGGATCCATATGTGGTTTGTGAAAAGAACAAACATTTCAATGACACTGGCGGATCCATATGTGGTTTGTCAAAAGAGCAAACATGCAATGACTTTGGTGGATCCACATGTGGTTTGTCAAAAGAACAGACATGCAATGACACTGGTGGATCCATATGTGGTGTGTGAAAAGAACACACATGCAATGACACTAGTGTATCCATATGTGGTCTGTGAAAAGAACCGATATGCAATGGCACTGGTGGATCCATATGTGGTGTGTGAAAAGAACACACATGCAATGCCACTGGTGCATCCATATGTGGTAAATAAAAAGAACACACATGCAATGACACTGGTGGATCCATATGTGGCCTATGAAAAGAACACACATGAAATGACACTGGTGGATCCATATGTGGTCTATGAAAAGAACACACATGCAATGACTCTGGTGGATCCATATGTGGTCTGTGAAAAGAACACATATGCAATGCCTCTGGTGGATCCATATGTGGTCTGTGAAAAGAACACACATGCAATGACACTGGTGGATCCAAATGTGGTCTGTGAAAAGAACTGACATGCAATGACTCTGGTGGATCCATATGTGGTCTGTGAAAACAACAGACATGCAATGACACTGGTGGATCCATATGTGGCGTGTGAAAAGAACACACATGCAATGACACTAGTGGATCCATAGGTGGTCTGTGAAAATAACAAACCTGCAATGACACTGGTGGGTCCATATGTGGTGTGTGAAAAGAACACACATGCAATGACACTGGTGGATCCATATGTGGTAAATGAAAAGAACACACATGCAATGACACTGGTGGATCCATATGTGGCCTGTGAAAAGAACACACATGAAATGACACTGGTGGATCCATACGTGGTCTATGAAAAGAACACACATGCAATGACTCTGGTGGATCCATATGTGGTCTGTGAAAATAATAGACATGCAATGATACTAGTGGATCCATATGTGGTCTGTGAAAAGAACACACATGCAATGACACTTGTGGATCCATATGTGGTATGTAAAAAGAACACACATGCAATTCCACTGGTGGATCCATATATGGTCTGTGAAAAGAACACACATGCAATGAACTCTGGTGGATCCATATGTGGTCTGTGAAAAGAACACACATTTCAATGTCACTCGTGGATCCATATGTGGTGTGTGAAAAGAACACACATGCAATGAACTCTAGTGGATCCATATGTGGTCTATGAAAAGAACAGACATGCAATGACACTGGTGGATCCATATGTGGTCTGTGAAAAGAACAGAAATGCAATGATATTGGTGGATCCATATATGGTTTGTGAAAAGAACACACATGCAATGACACTGGTGGATCCATATGTGGTCTGTGAAAAGAACAGACAGGCAATGACACTGGTGGATCCATATGTGGTATGTGAAAAGAACACACATGTAATGACACTAGTGGATCCATAAATGGTCTGTGAAAGGAACAGACATGCAATGAATCTGGTGGATACATATGTGGTCTGTGAGAAGAACAGACATGCAATGACTCTGGTGGATCCATATGTGGTATGTGAAAAGAACACACATGCAATGACAATGGTGGATCCATATGTGGTTTGTGAAAAGAACACACATGCAATGACACTGGTGGATCCATATATGGTTTGCGAAAAGAACACACATGCAATGACATTGGTGGATCCATATGTGGTCTGTGAGAAGAACAGACATGCAATAACACTGGTGGATCCATATGTGGCCTGTGAAAAGAACACGCATGAAATGACACTAGTGGATCCATACGTGGTCTATGAAAAGAACAAACATGCAATGACACTGTTGGTTCCATATGTGGTCTGCGAAAAGAACACACATGCAATGACTCTGGTGGATCCATATGTGGTCTGTGAAAAGAACAGACATGCAATGACAATGGTGGATCCATATGTGGTGTGTGAAAAGAACACACATGCAATGACACTAGTGGATCCAAATGTGGTCTTTGGAAAGAACACACATGCAATGAACTCTGGTGGATCCATATGGGGTCTGTGAAAAGAACACACATGCAATGACACTGGTGGATCCATTTGTGGTCTATGAAAAGAACACACATGAAATGACTCTAGCTGTGGTTAATGAAAAGAACACACATGCAATGAACTCTGGTGGATCCATATGTGGTCTGTGAAAAGAACACACATGCAATGATACTGGTGGATCCATATGTGGTTTGTGAAAAGAACAAACATTTCAATGACACTGGCGGATCCATATGTGGTTTGTCAAAAGAGCAAACATGCAATGACTTTGGTGGATCCACATGTGGTTGGTCAAAAGAACATGCAATGACACTGGTGGATCCATATGTGGTGTGTGAAAAGAACACACATGCAATGACACTAGTGTATCCATATGTGGTCTGCGAAAAGAACCGATATGCAATGGCACTGGTGGATCCATATGGGGTGTGTGAAAATAACACACATGCAATGCCACTAGTGCATCCATATGTGGTAAATAAAAAGAACACACATGCAATGACACTCGTGGATCCATATGTGGCCTATGAAAAGAACACACATGAAATGACACTGGTGGATCCATATGTGGTCTATGAAAAGAACACACATGCAATGACTCTGGTGGATCCATATGTGGTCTGTGAAAAGAATAGACATGCAATGATACTGGTGGATCCATATGTGGTCTGTGAAAAGAACACACATGCAATGACACTGGTGGATCCATATGTGGTCTGTGAAAAGAACAGACATGCAATGACTCTGGTGGATCCATATGTGGTCCATGAAAAGAACACACATGCAATGACAATGGTGGATCCATATGTGGTTTGTGAAAAGAACACACATGCAATGACACTGCTGGATCCATATATGGTTTGCGAAAAGAACACACATGCAATGACATTGGTGGATCCATATGTGGTCTGTGAGAAGAACAGACATGCAATAACACTGGTGGATCCATATGTGGCCTGTGAAAAGAACATGCATGAAATGACACTAGTGGATCCATACGTAGTCTATGAAAAGAACAAACATGCAATGACACTGTTGGTTCCATATGTGGTCTGCGAAAAGAACACACATGCAATGACACTGGTGGATCCATATGTGGTCTGTGAAAAGAACACACAGGCAATGACACTGGTGGATCCATATGTGGTATGTGAAAAGAACACACATGTAATGACACTAGTGGATCCATAAATGGTCTGTGAAAGGAACAGACATGCAATGACTCTGGTGGATACATATGTGGTCTGTGAGAAGAACAGACATGCAATGACTCTGGTGGATCCATATGTGGTCCGTGAAAAGAACACACATGCAATGACAATGGTGGATCCATATGTGGTTTGTGAAAAGAACACACATGCAATGACACTGGTGGATCCATATATGGTTTGCGAAAAGAACACACATGCAATGACATTGGTGGATCCATATGTGGTCTGTGAGAAGAACAGACATGCAATAACACTGGTGGATCCATATGTGGCCTGTGAAAAGAACACACATGAAATGACACTAGTGGATCCATACGTGGTCTATGAAAAGAACACACATGCAATGACTCTGGTGGATCCATATGTGGTCTGTAAAAAGAATAGACATGCAATGATATTGGTGGATCCATATGTGGTCTGTGAAAAGAACACACATGCAATAACACTGGTGGATCCATATGTGGTATGTAAAAAGAACACACATGCAATTCCACTGGTGGATCCATACATGGTCTGTGAAAAGAACACACATACAATGAACTCTGGTGGATCCATATGTGGTCTGTGAAAAGAACACACATTTCAATGTCACTCGTGGATCCATATGTGGTGTGTGAAAAGAACACACATGCAATGAATTCTAGTGGATCCATATGTGGTCTATGAAAAGAACAGACATGCAATGACACTGGTGGATCCATATGTGGTCTGTGAAAAGTACACACATGCAATGACACTGGTGGATCCATATGTTGTCTATGAAAAGAACACACATGCAATGACACTGGTGGATCCATATGTGGTCTGTGAAAAGAACAAACATGCAATGACACTGTTGGTTCCATATGTGGTCTGCGAAAAGAACACACATGCAATGACTTTGGTGGATCCATATGTGGTCTGTGAAAAGAACAGACATGCAATGACAATGGTGGATCCATATGTGGTCTGTGAAAAGAACACACATGCAATAACACTGGTGGATCCATATGTGGTCTGTGAAAAGAACACACATGCAATGAACTCTGGTGGATCCATATGGGGTCTGTGAAAAGAACACACATGCAATGACACTGGTGGATCCATTTGTGGTCTATGAAAAGAACACACATGAAATGACTCTAGCTGTGGTTAATGAAAAGAACACACATGCAATGAACTCTAGTGGATCCATATGTGTGCGTGAAAAGAACACACATGCAATGATCTTTGGTGGATCCATATGTGGTTTGTGAAAAGAACAAACATTTCAATGACATGTGGATCCATATGTGGTTTGTCAAAAGAGCAAACATGCAATGACTTTGGTGGATCCACATGTGGTTTGTCAAAAGAACAGACATGCAATGACACTGGTGGATCCATATGTGGTGTGTGAAAAGAACACACATGCAATGACACTAGTGTATCCATATGTGGTCTGTGAAAAGAACCGATATGCAATGGCACTGGTGGATCCATATGTGGTGTGTGAAAAGAACACACATGCAATGCCACTAGTGCATCCATATGTGGTAAATAAAAAGAACACACATGCAATGACACTGGTGGATCCATATGTGGCCTATGAAAAGAACACGCATGAAATGACACTGGTGGATCCATATGTGGTCTATGAAAAGAACACACATGCAATGACTCTGGTGGATCCATATGTGGTCTGTGAAAAGAACAGACATGCAATGATACCGGTGGATCCATATGTGGTCTGTGAAAAGAACACACATGCAATGACACTGGTGGATCCATATGTGGTGTGTGAAAAGAACTGACATGCAATTCCACTGGTGGATCCATATATGGTCTGTGAAAAGAACACACATGCAATGAACTCTGGTGGATCCATATGTGGTCTGTGAAAAGAACACACATTTCAATGTCACTCGTGGATCCATATGTGGTGTGTGAAAAGAACACACATGCAATGAACTCTAGTGGATCCATATGTGGTCTATGAAAAGAACAGACATGCAATGACACTGGTGGATCCATATGTGGTCTGTGAAAAGAACAGAAATGCAATGATATTGGTGGATCCATATATGGTTTGTGAAAAGAACAAACATGCAATGACACTGGTGGATCCATATGTGGTCTGTGAAAAGAACAGACAGGCAATGACACTGGTGGATCCATATGTGGTATGTGAAAAGAACACACATGTAATGACACTAGTGGATCCATAAATGGTCTGTGAAAGGAACAGACATGCAATGAATCTGGTGGATACATATGTGGTCTGTGAGAAGAACAGACATGCAATGACTCTGGTGGATCCATATGTGGTATGTGAAAAGAACACACATGCAATGACAATGGTGGATCCATATGTGGTTTGTGAAAAGAACACACATGCAATGACACTGGTGGATCCATATATGGTTTGCGAAAAGAACACACATGCAATGACATTGGTGGATCCATATGTGGTCTGTGAGAAGAACAGACATGCAATAACACTGGTGGATCCATATGTGGCCTGTGAAAAGAACACGCATGAAATGACACTAGTGGATCCATACGTGGTCTATGAAAAGAACAAACATGCAATGACATCCATGGTTCCATATGTGGTCTCGAAAAGAACACACATGCAATGACTCTGGTGGATCCATATGTGGTGCGTGAAAAGAATGCATGTAATGACAATGGTGGATCCATATGTGGTGTGAAAAGAACACACATGCAATGACACTAGTGGATCCAAATGTGGTCTTTGGAAAGAACACACATGCAATGAACTGGTGGATCCATATGGGGTCTGTGAAAAGAACACACATGCAATGACACTGGTGGATCCATTTGTGGTCTATGAAAAGAACACACATGAAATGACTCTAGCTGTGGTTAATGAAAAGAACACACATGCAATGAACTCTGGTGGATCCATATGTGGTCTGTGAAAAGAACACACATGCAATGATACTGGTGGATCCATATGTGGTTTGTGAAAAGAACAAACATTTCAATGACACTGGCGGATCCATATGTGGTTTGTCAAAAGAGCAAACATGCAATGACTTTGGTGGATCCACATGTGGTTGGTCAAAAGAACATGCAATGACACTGGTAGATCCATATGTGGTGTGTGAAAAGAACACACATGCAATGACACTAGTGTATCCATATGTGGTCTGCGAAAAGAACCGATATGCAATGGCACTGGTGGATCCATATGGGGTGTGTGAAAAGAACACACATGCAATGCCACTAGTGCATCCATATGTGGTAAATAAAAAGAACACACATGCAATGACACTGGTGGATCCATATGTGGCCTATGAAAAGAACACACATGAAATGACACTGGTGGATCCATATGTGGTCTATGAAAAGAACACACATGCAATGACTCTGCTGGATCCATATGTGGTCTGTGAAAAGAACAGACATGCAATGATTCCGGTGGATCCATATGTGGTCTGTGAAAAGAACACACATGCAATGACACTGGTGGATCCATATGTGGTCTGTGAAAAGAACTGACATGCAATGACTCGGTGGATCCATATGTGGTCTGTGAAAACAACAGACATGCAATGACACTGGTGGATCCATATGTGGCGTGTGAAAAGAACACACATGCAATGACACTAGTGGATCCATAGGTGGTCTGTGAAAATAACAAACCTGCAATGACACTGGTGGGTCCATATGTGGTGTGTGAAAAGAACACACATGCAATGACACTGGTGGATCCATATGTGGTAAATGAAAAGAACACACATGCAATGACACTGGTGGATCCATATGTGGCCTGTGAAAAGAACACACATGAAATGACACTGGTGGATCCATACGTGGTCTATGAAAAGAACACACATGCAATGTCTCTGGTGGATCCATATGTGGTCTGTGAAAAGAATATACATGCAATGATACTAGTGGATCCATATGTGTTCTGTGAAAAGAACACACATGCAATGACACTGGTGGATCCATATGTGGTATGTAAAAAGAACACACATGCAATTCCACTGGTGGATCCATATATGGTCTGTGAAAAGAACACACATGCAATGAACTCTGGTGGATCCATATGTGGTGTGTGAAAAGAACACACATTTCAATGTCACTCGTGGATCCATATGTGGTGTGTGAAAAGAACACACATGCAATGAATTCTAGTGGATCCATATGTGGTCTATGAAAAGAACAGACATGCAATGACACTGGTGGATCCATATGTGGTCTGTGAAAAGATAAGAAATGCAATGATACTGGCATATCCATATATGGTTTGTGAAAAGAACACACATGCAATGACACTGGTGGATCCATATGTGGTCTATTAAAAGAACAGACAGGCAATGACACTAGTGGATCCATATGTGGTATGTGAAAAGAACACACATGTAATGACACTAGTGGATCCATAAATGGTCTGTGAAAGGAACAGACATGCAATGACTCTGGTGGATACATATGTGGTCTGTGAGAAGAACGCACATGCAATGACAATGGTGGATCCATATGTGGTTTGTGAAAAGAACACACATGCAATGACACTGGTGGATCCATATATGGTTTGCGAAAAGAACACACATGCAATGACATTGGTGGATCCATATGTGGTGCATGAGAAGAAACGGACATGCAATAACACTGGTGGATCCATATGTGGCCTGTGAAAAGAACACGCATGAAATGACACTAGTGGATCCATACGTGGTCTATGAAAAGAACAAACATGCAATGACACTGTTGGTTCCATATGTGGTCTGCGAAAAGAACACACATGCAATGACTCTGGTGGATCCATATGTGGTCTGTGAAAAGAACAGACATGCAATGACAATGGTGGATCCATATGTGGTCTGTGAAAAGAACACACATGCAATGACACTGGTGGATCCAAATGTGGTTTATGAAAAGAACACACATGCAATGAACTCTGGTGGATCCATATGGGGTCTGTGAAAAGAACACACATGCAATGACACTGGTGGATCCATTTGTGGTCTATGAAAAGAACACACATGAAATGACTCTAGCTGTGGTTAATGAAAAGAACACACATGCAATGAACTCTGGTGGATCCATATGTGGTCTGTGAAAAGAACACACATGCAATGATACTGGTGGATCCATATGTGGTTTGTGAAAAGAACAAACATTTCAATGACACTGGCGGATCCATATGTGGTTTGTCAAAAGAGCAAACATGCAATAACTTTGGTGGATCCACATGTGGTTGGTCAAAAGAACATGCAATGACACTGGTGGATCCATATGTGGTGTGTGAAAAGAACACACATGCAATGACACTAGTGTATCCATATGTGGTCTGCGAAAAGAACCGATATGCAATGGCACTGGTGGATCCATATGGGGTGTGTGAAAAGAACACACATGCAATGCCACTAGTGCATCCATATGTGGTAAATAAAAAGAACACACATGCAATGACACTGGTGGATCCATATGTGGCCTATGAAAAGAACACACATGAAATGACACTGGTGGATCCATATGTGGTCTATGAAAAGAACACACATGCAATGACTCTGGTGGATCCATATGTGGCCTGTGAAAAGAACACACATGAAATGACATTGGTGGATCCATACGTGGTCTATGAAAAGAACACACATGCAATGACTCTGGTGGATCCATATGTGGTCTGTGAAAAGAATAGACATGCAATGATACTAGTGGATCCATATGTGTTCTGTGAAAAGAACACACATGCAATGACACTGGTGGATCCATATGTGGTATGTAAAAAGAACACACATGCAATTCCACTGGTGGATCCATATATGGTCTGTGAAAAGAACACACATGCAATGAACTCTGGTCGATCCATATGTGGTGTGTGAAAAGAACACACATTTCAATGTCACTCGTGGATCCATATGTGGTGTGTGAAAAGAACACACATGCAATGAATTCTAGTGGATCCATATGTGGTCTATGAAAAGAACAGACATGCAATGACACTGGTGGATCCATATGTGGTCTGTGAAAAGATAAGAAATGCAATGATACTGGTATATCCATATATGGTTTGTGAAAAGAACACACATGCAATGACACTGGTGGATCCATATGTGGTCTATTAAAAGAACAGACAGGCAATGACACTAGTGGATCCATATGTGGTATGTGAAAAGAACACACATGTAATGACACTAGTGGATCCATAAATGGTCTGTGAAAGGAACAGACATGCAATGACTCTGGTGGATACATATGTGGTCTGTGAGAAGAACAGACATGCAATGACTCTGGTGGATCCATATGTGGTCCGTGAAAAGAACGCACATGCAATGACAATGGTGGATCCATATGTGGTTTGTGAAAAGAACACACATGCAATGACACTGGTGGATCCATATATGGTTTGCGAAAAGAACACACATGCAATGACATTGGTGGATCCATATGTGGTCTGTGAGAAGAACAGACATGCAATAACACTGGTGGATCCATATGTGGCCTGTGAAAAGAACACGCATGAAATGACACTAGTGGATCCATACGTGGTCTATGAAAAGAACAAACATGCAATGACACTGTTGGTTCCATATGTGGTCTGCGAAAAGAACACACATGCAATGACTCTGGTGGATCCATATGTGGTCTGTGAAAAGAACAGACATGCAATGACAATGGTGGATCCATATGTGGTGTGTGAAAAGAACACACATGCAATGACACTGGTGGATCCAAATGTGGTCTGTGAAAAGAACACACATGCAATGAACTCTGGTGGATCCATATGGGGTCTGTGAAAAGAACACACATGCAATGACACTGCTGGATCCATTTGTGGTCTATGAAAAGAACACACATGAAATGACTCTACCTGTGGTTAATGAAAAGAACACACATGCAATGAACTCTGGTGGATCCATATGTGGTCTGTGAAAAGAACACACATGCAATGATACTGGTGGATCCATATGTGGTTTGTGAAAAGAAAAAACATTTCAATGACACTGGCGGATCCATATGTGGTTTGTCAAAAGAGCAAACATGCAATAACTTTGGTGGATCCACATGTGGTTGGTCAAAAGAACATGCAATGACACTGGTGGATCCATATGTGGTGTGTGAAAAGAACACACATGCAATGACACTAGTGTATCCATATGTGGTCTGCGAAAAGAACCGATATGCAATGGCAGGTGGATCCATATGGTGTGTGAAAAGAACACACATGCAATGCCACTAGTGCATCCATATGTGGTAAATAAAAAAAGAACACACATGCAATGACACTGGTGGATCCATATGTGGCCTATGAAAAGAACACACATGAAATGACACTGGTGGATCCATATGTGGTCTGTGAAAAGAACACACATGCAATGACTATGGTGGATCCATATGTGGTCTGCGAAAAGAACAGACATGCAATGATCCTGGTGGATCCATATGTGGTCTGTGAAAACAACACACATGCAATGACATTGGTGCATCGATATGTGGTCTGTGAAAAGAACAGACAGGCAATGACACTGGTGGTTCCATATGTGGTCTGTGAAAAGAACACACATGCAATGACACTGGTGGATCCATATGTGGCGTGGGAAAATAACACACAATCAAAGACAATACTGGATCCATAGGTGGTGTGTGCAAACAACAAACCTGCAATGACACTGGTGGGTCCATATGTGGTGTGTGAAAAGAACACACATGCAATGACACTGGTGGATCCATATGTGGTAAATGAAAAGAACACACATGCAATGACACTGGTGGATCCATATGTGGCCTGTGAAAAGAACACACATGAAATGACACTGGTGGATCCATACGTGGTCTATGAAAAGAACACACATGCAATGACTCTGGTGGATCCATATGTGGTCTGTGAAAAGAATAGACATGCAATGATACTAGTGGATCCATATGTGTTCTGTGAAAAGAACACACATGCAATGACACTGGTGGATCCATATGTGGTATGTAAAATGAACACACATGCAATTCCACTAGTGGATCCATATATGGTCTGTGAAAAGAACACACATGCAATGAACTCTGGTGGATCCATATGTGGTGTGTGAAAAGAACACACATTTCAATGTCACTCGTGGATCCATATGTGGTGTGTGAAAAGAACACACATGCAATGAATTCTAGTGGATCCATATGTGGTCTATGAAAAGAACAGACATGCAATGACACTGGTGGATCCATATGTGGTCTGTGAAAAGATAAGAAATGCAATGATACTGGTGGATCCATATATGGTTTGTGAAAAGAACACACATGCAATGACACTGGTGGATCCATATGTGGTCTATTAAAAGAACAGACAGGCAATGACACTAGTGGATCCATATGTGGTATGTGAAAAGAACAAACATGTAATGACACTAGTGGATCCATAAATGGTCTGTGAAAGGAACAGACATGCAATGACTCTGCTGGATACATATGTGGTCTGTGAGAAGAACAGACATGCAATGACTCTGGTGGATCCATATGTGGTCCGTGAAAAGAACACACATGCAATGACAATGGTGGATCCATATGTGGTTTGTGAAAAGAACACACATGCAATGACACTGGTGGATCCATATATGGTTTGCGAAAAGAACACACATGCAATGACATTGGTGGATCCATATGTGGTGCTGAGAGAACATCACATGCAAAAAGCTGGTGGATCCATATGTGGCCTGTGAAAAGAACACGCATGAAATGACACTAGTGGATCCATACGTGGTCTATGAAAAGAACAAACATGCAATGACACTGTTGGTTCCATATGTGGTCTGCGAAAAGAACACACATGCAATGACTCTGGTGGATCCATATGTGGTCTGTGAAAAGAACAGACATGCAATGACAATGGTGGATCCATATGTGGTGTGTGAAAAGAACACACATGCAATGACACTGGTGGATCCAAATGTGGTCTGTGAAAAGAACACACATGCAATGAACTCTGGTGGATCCATATTGGGTCTGTGAAAAGAACACACATGTGTAGCATCCCAATTGTCTAACAATTGCAATGCTACTAGCCTAGTCTATATATATGCTACTTCAAATATATAATTGTTGCATCATCATTATATCATGCTCATGTCATCATGCCACCTTGCATTTGAGCATCATACAAAACCCTTTTTTATTTGGTTCTTCTCTCATATGCATTGTAAATTGTATTTGCCTCTTGATATTGTATTTGGTTCTTGATATATTGTTTAATGCCCAAGTTGAGTTGGGGGCATATCTTTTATTAACTCCACCACCTTTCTTGTCATCACCCCATAATTCCACCATCCAGCTAAATATGAGCTTTGCACTTTATTTGAGTCTACCTCTAGCTCATGTGGGTTGGGATGGATCCAATTCTTTTCCACATGCCCTCATCTTAGCATCATGATGTCTTCACATTATTGATATATGAGAGCCACATGGCCACCTTTGCATGCCTTGTGAGTGGAACCCTTTTCCTAGCTTCCATATGGATTATTATGGATTTATGCTCATGTGGGAATAATTTTGGGACTTGTAAGCATCTAGTGGAATATACACACTAGCAAGTCCCAACTTTAATCAAATGTGATCATCTCCACCTATTCCACTTGGAGCTTCCTTCTAAAAATATTTTGCTTGGCTTTTATTCCAATTTTGGGAATGCATAATAATAATGCCATGTAATAATATTGTTTTCACAAGAATCAACATGGCAATAAATATTTTGCATGGGCCATGCAAGTGCCACCTTTTCTAGCATTTGGTTTTTTATTTGATTCTTGAGTGGTTCATCTCTATCTCCATCCCTTCTTTTGGCTTGATCTATTTTGGTCTTGCTTAAACCCTATCACCACATCCCTCTCTTTTTCTTGCCTTGATCTTGTTGGAGCTTGTCATGTTCTAGCTTGGTCTTGTCAAAAGGAAGCCACCCCATTTATCTCTCCCTAAAACCCTAAACCATGCCACTCATATCACCTACCCCATCATCACCATCCCCCCTCTCTCTCTCTCTTTGTAGTCTCCTTACCACCACCTTGTGCTCATCTACAAAACCACCTCTCCACCCTTTTTTCTAACCTCTCTCTCTAAAACCTAGCTAAACCCTAAACCAAACCCATGAACTACCCTACCCCTCCAAACCCCTAACCCAGGTCCTCTCTAACCCTAGACCGAGCCCATGCTATCTATACCCCCCTCTCTCGGCCTCTCTTCTCTCTTCTTTCGGCCCACCGACCACCTTGCCCCACACGGCAGCCTCTCCGCCTCCCCTTTCTTTGGCTTAAAGACAAGGAGAAAAGGAATGAGAGTAAAGATCTAGCACGATCCCTCCTCCTCACCTTTTTCAAAAGCTACCTTCCCCCATGTGCCCTACCCTCCTCCCTCATCTATCCACACCTACCCCCCACCTCAGATCCTCTCCAGAAGGCGCCCAGGTCCCTATCTCCCTCCCCTTTCTTCCTCTCCTTGCAGCCTCCCGTGACCATGGCCAAAACCCTAGCTAGCCTTCCCCTCCCCCGTGTTCGTCGAGCTCTGGTGAACGACAAGGCCGCGCGAAGTGTGCAGGCGTCCCTGCTCTCTTCGACGCCTAGGCATGAGGTAGAACCAGGAGGTCGCGGAGAAGCCTCGCCGTCCGTCATGACCGAGCAGGCCTTCGCGGGACCTCTGCCTCCTCCGATCCGTTCCGCCCAGGCTCCTTCGCCCACACCGGCCAGCGTTCTGGTGAGCTTCTCGATCCCTAGACATCCCTTCTCCTCTCTAGCTTCGCCTTGCTCCGTCCAAGGCCTTGCGCTCCGTCCGCCTCTGTCCGGCAAGAAGCCCAGCAGCAGTGAGCCTCTCTTCCGCTTCCTCTCACAAGATCTCGGCCAACCTGGTCCAC
Organism: Avena insularis; assembly: GCA_023614405.1. Lineage (NCBI taxonomy): Eukaryota > Viridiplantae > Streptophyta > Magnoliopsida > Poales > Poaceae > Avena > Avena insularis. The sequence continues at coordinate 36,317 of JAJUPC010000669.1, read as the reverse complement.
CTCGGCGAAAAAACCCTAAGGCACTAAAGTTGTAGATCTCTCCTCTACACTTTTGGTTTTTGTGGCATCGCGAGATTCTTGCTGGTTTGCTATCGCCATCTCTGAAACATTGGTCCAGCTAGCTGCAGTTTTGGTTCAGTTTAACGATTCGACTCACAGCCGATGCCGTTTTGCGCTTAGGCCCCCGCCCTTTTTCCCGCCTCAACCCGCAGCCCTTCTGGCCCACCCGCCAGCTCCTGCGGGAGTTTTGCAAAAAGGTACCTCGTCTTCCGCTTTTTCCCACCCGCGCTCCCCGGATCTGCCGCGTGGCGTGCGCTTCTTTGACGCCATGAGTGGACCTGCCAGACGCTTTTACATCATCACTGCTAGCCCACCCAAGGTGACAAAGTCCCCACGCCAGGTCCCGCCGCGTCACCGTGCTGAGTCAGCGCCTGGCCCGCTCGTCAGTGACCCGGGCTAGGATCCCCTGAGTACAAAAAGTCGGTAGGATTTCTGTTTAAAATAAAACAATTTCAGAAAATGTTTTTATAAATGATTTAATATCTGTTTTAAATAACTTTTAATTCTTAAATCCAAATAATACAAATAATATGTGTTTTGAAATCATAAAAATGTGAGGACTTCAAATATGCCATCCAAAATATATTTTGAACATTTAAAATTCCAAGTTTATTTAAATTACAATAAATGCCCTTTTTCCTTAATTAATTAATAACTTTTGTTTTATAACTCCAAATTTAACAAATAATATGTCTAAAATGATTAGCTCGACGAGACCTTTCTGTTTATGCATTCCTTGTTCTGTTTTGCAGCATGCATCATACAAATATAATGTATACAGCAACTAATATGAGATTAAAATGAGGATAAAACTCAATAGAATGATTTATTCTTGTATTCCACACCTCACCCATGCCATGCTACTTTAATGCCATGCAAATTGTGCATCATTCATCATGGCATGATTGTTTGCTGTCATTTATTCAATATGTTTATTCAATATGCTTGTGCACTTTATTTATGTTGGCCCTTGTTTGTTTGGTTCTTCTGAATAAACGCTGAAAGGTGGGATATACCAAGAGAACCAGGAGCACTACCCAGATCCTTCTCTCGCTACAACTGAGCTGCCAGGCAAGCACTACCACATGCTTGCATACATATAGTACCTATTGCCTCTATCTCATTCTTGCATCATTGAGTCGCGATTGCATTAAACTGAACCCCAAGTATTGCATAGCCTTTACTTTTAAACCCCACCGAAGCTTGTTCCTCCATCCCATGAGCCATTACTATAGGAGTTGTTTGAGCCATGCGAGTCGTAGAACAGCATGTGTAGGGTATGTGAGTGTCTGATGGATAACGAGGTGCCTAAACAACTTAACCTGAGTAGTAATGGGATAACTAATGAAAGTGGCATCGGTGAGCCATATTCGCTATTTGGTTTTTCAGGCTCACTTGTGTCCGTGGGACCCAGAGTACTTGATTCCTGTTCCTTGAATATTTGCGCTATCCACATCCGGGAGGCTTATGAACCCCTGAGCGAGCTTGATTCATTCTTATTTCTTGGGGCCACAAACTAGTTTGAGGTTTTAGTTACTATCTACTTATGCCATGCTTTATCGCTTTATTTAAATTGTGCGTGGGACGCTGCATCTTTGTTTAGGAAAGGGAGTGTTTTCGCGGTGTCGACAAGCCCCACATTTTCGTTCCAGTCGTTCACAACCACTAACGCAAACCTTGAGGCCGTCTGAGTCGGCTAACCGCTATGGTAGCTCAATGGGGTGCCCTGAAATATTTCTGAATCAGAATCGCTTTGGTGGATCGCCTCGGGTTTTGATTTGGTTTTCGAGGCATATCGAGTGTGTGTTGCTATTTGTGCACCCTGCAGGTAAAACTTCAAGCCGTGTCCACGGTTATGGATGACTTGGAGCACGTTTCTCGATCATAGACAAGCATAACTAAAGTACCGCTTTTAATTTGACTAGACTAGGTACCACTAGTAAATAGTGCAACACTCATGGAATGGATAATAAAACTGCCAACGGATGGGGGTGTTCGTCCGCTTCCTCGCTTGTAAGCGAGAGGAGGATGGATCTGTTAAGATTACCGTTATAACTGTTGTTATTAATTCAGACATCCGCCTATCTCTCTGGTTAAGCGGATGGTTAGAAATATCTATAGAATTGTTAGGGTTTATCTTTTGCTGCAATTGCGTCACCCTGTGTTGTGTCCCCTTTAGAGGCATAAAGACTTGCCGAGTACCCTAGGTCTCACGATAAATTATTGGTTCAGATGAACAGTACCCTCGCAAGATGGATCCGGTGGAAGAGAGACGGGCGATGGGCAACGATCATTCGGTGTAGAGATTCCGGAACGGGATCCGTGAGATCCGTATGGATTCGCTTATTTATGGGGCATCTTATGCCGATTTGCTTCTTAGCCGTGATCGATTTTGTCTTCGCTTCGCTGATACTCTGTTGATTGATGTATGAGGAGATATCCTGAACTAATATATCTATCTAGGATATTTGGATCTTCTTGGTATGTTGCTATATTCCTTTTCTTTTTAGATGGAATGGCTACGATGTCTTTGTTGTATGGTGGCTTGCATACACATGTGCATGTGTCCCTGATCTCATTGCCGATTACGCCAGCCGCCCGCTTGGTCATGTTTGGAATGGGTTGAATGGACCAAAGAAGGTTCACGGAGTTTTGGCATTTGGGCCATCATTTATTCAACCATTTCCGTTCATCCAGGCTTGTAACTAGGAGCGTAATTCACCGAGGTAGTTACAACATGCAATGACACTGGTGGATCCATTTGTGGTCTATGAAAAGAACACACATGAAATGACTCTAGCTGTGGTTAATGAAAAGAACACACATGCAATGAACTCTGGTGGATCCATATGTGGTCTGGGAAAATAACACACATGCAATGAAACTGGTGGATCCAAATGTGGTTTGTGAAAAGAACAAACATTTCAATGACATCAAGGATCCATATGTGGTTTGTCAAAAGAGCAAACATGCAATGACTTTGGTGGATCCACATGTGGTTTGTCAAAAGAACAGACATGCAATGACACTGGTGGATCCATATGTGGTGTGTGAAAAGAACACACATGCAATGACACTAGTGTATCCATATGTGGTCTGCGAAAAGAACCGATATGCAATGGCACTGGTGGATCCATATGGGGTGTGTGAAAAGAACACACATGCAATGCCACTAGTGCATCCATATGTGGTAAATAAAAAGAACACACATGCAATGACACTGGTGGATCCATATATGGCCTATGAAAAGAACACACATGAAATGACACTGGTGGATCCATATGTGGTCTATGAAAAGAACACACATGCAATGACTCTGGTGGATCCATATGTGGTCTGTGAAAAGAACAGACATGCAATGATACCGGTGGATCCATATGTGGTCTGTGAAAAGAACACACATGCAATGACACTGGTGGATCCATATGTGGTCTGTGAAAAGAACTGACATGCAATGACTCTGGTGGATCTATATGTGGTCTGTGAAAACAACAGACATGCAATGACACTGGTGGATCCATATGTGGCGTGCGAAAAGAACACACATGCAATGACACTAGTGGATCCATAGGTGGTCTGTGAAAATAACAAACCTGCAATGACACTGGTGGGTCCATATGTGGTGTATCAAAAGAACACACATGCAATGACACTGGTGGATCCATATGTGGTAAATGAAAAGAACACACATGCAATGACACTGGTGGATCCATATGTGGCCTGTGAAAAGAACACACATGAAATGACACTGGTGGATCCATACGTGGTCTATGAAAAGAACACACATGTAATGACTCTGGTGGATCCATATGTGGTCTGTGAAAAGAATAGACATGCAATGATACTAGTGGATCCATATGTGTTCTGTGAAAAGAACACACATGCAATGACACTGGTGGATCCATATGTGGTATGTAAAAAGAACACACATGCAATTCCACTGGTGGATCCATATATGGTCTGTGAAAAGAACACACATGCAATGAACTCTGGTGGATCCATATGTGGTGTGTGAAAAGAACACACATTTCAATGTCACTCGTGGATCCATATGTGGTGTGTGAAAAGAACACACATGCAATGAATTCTAGTGGATCCATATGTGGTCTATGAAAAGAACAGACATGCAATGACACTGGTGGATCCATATGTGGTCTGTGAAAAGAACAGAAATGCAATGATACTGGCGGATCCATATATGGTTTGTGAAAAGAACACACATGCAATGACACTGGTGGATCCATATGTGGTCTATGAAAAGAACAGACAGGCAATGACACTGGTGGATCCATATGTGGTATGTGAAAAGAACACACATGTAATGACACTAGTGGATCCATAAATGATCTGTGAAAGGAACAGACATGCAATGACTCTGGTGGATACATATGTGGTCTGTGAGAAGAACAGACATGCAATGACTCTGGTGGATCCATATGTGGTCCGTGAAAAGAACACACATGCAATGACAATGGTGGATCCATATGTGGTTTGTGAAAAGAACACACATGCAATGACACTGGTGGATCCATATATGGTTTGCGAAAAGAACACACATGCAATGACATTGGTGGATCCATATGTGGTCTGTGAGAAGAACAGACATGCAATAACACAGGTGGATCCATATGTGGCCTGTGAAAAGAACACGCATGAAATGACACTAGTGGATCCATACATGGTCTATGAAAAGAACACACATGCAATGACTCTGGTGGATCCAGATGTGGTCTGTAAAAAGAATAGACATGCAATGATACTGGGGGATCCATATGTGGTCTGTGAAAAGAACACACATGCAATACCATTGGTGGATCCATATGTGGTATGTAAAAAGAACACAAATGCAATTCCACTGGTGGATACATACATGGTATGTGAAAAGAACACACATGCAATGAACTCTGGTGGATCCATATGTGGTCTGTGAAAAGAACACACATTTCAATGTCACTCGTGGATCCATATGTGGTGTGTGAAAAGAACATACATGCAATGAACTCTAGTGGATCCATATGTGGTCTCTGAAAAGAACAGACATGCAATGACACTGGTGGTTCCATATGTGGTCTATGAAAAGTACACACATGCAATGACACTGGTGGATCCATATGTGGTCTATGAAAAGAACACACATGCAATGACACTGGTGGATCCATATGTGGTCTGTGAAAAGAACAAACATGTAATGACACTCTTGGTTCCATATGTGGTCTGCGAAAAGAACACACATGCAATGACTCTGGTGCATCCATATGTGGTCTGTGAAAAGAGCACACATGCAATGACAATGGTGGATCCATATGTGGTGTGTGAAAAGAACACACATGCAATGACACTGGTGGATCCAAATGTGGTCTGTGAAAAGAACAAACATGCAATGAACTCTGGTGGATCCATATGGGGTCTGTGAAAAGAACACACATGCAATGACACTGGTGGATCCATTTGTGGTCTATGAAAAGAACACACATGAAATGACTCTAGCTGTGGTTAATGAAAAGAACACACATGCAATGAACTCTGGTGGATCCATATGTGGTCTGTGAAAAGAACACACATGCAATGATACTGGTGGATCCATATGTGGTTTGTGAAAAGAATAAACATTTCAATGACACTGGCGGATCCATTTGTGGTTTGTCAAAAGAGAAAACATGCAATGACTTTGGTGGATCCACATGTGGTTTGTCAAAAGAACCGACATGCAATGACACTGGTGGATCCATATGTGGTGTGTGAAAAGAACACACATGCATTGACACTAGTGTATCCATATGTGGTCTGCGAAAAGAACTGATATGCAATGGCACTGGTGGATCCATATGGGGTGTGTGAAAAGAACACACATGCAATGCCACTAGTGCATCCATATGTGGTAAATAAAAAGAACACACATGCAATGACACTGGTGGATCCATATGTGGCCTATGAAAAGAACACACATGAAATGACACTGGTGGATCCATATGTGGTCTATGAAAAGAACACACATGCAATGACTCTGGTGGATCCATATGTGGTCTGTGAAAAGAACAGACATGCAATGATACCGGTGGATCCATATGTGGTCTATGAAAAGAACACACATCCAATGACACTGCTGGATCCATATGTGGTCTGTGAAAAGAACAGACATGCAATGATACCAGTGGATCCATATGTGGTCTGTGAAAAGAACACACATGCAATGACACTGGTGGATCCATATGTGGTCTGTGAAAAGAACTGACATGCAATGACTCTGGTGGATCCATATGTGGTCTGTGAAAACAACAGGCATGCAATGACACTGGTGGATCCATATGTGGCGTGTGAAAAGAACACACATGAAATGACACTAGTGGATCCATAGGTGGTCTGTGAAAATAACAAACCTGCAATGACACTGGTGGGTCCATATTTGGTGTGTGAAAAGAACACACATGCAATGACACTGGTGGATCCATATGTGGTAAATGAAAAGAACACACATGCAATGACACTGGTGGATCCATATGTGGCCTGTGAAAAGAACACACATGAAATGACACTGGTGGATCCATACGTGGTCTATGAAAAGAACACACATGCAATGACTCTGGTGGATCCATATGTGGTTTGTGAAAAGAATAGACATGCAATGATACTGGTGGATCCATATGTGGTCTGTGAAAAGAACACACATGCAATGACACTGGTGGATCCATATGTGGTATGTAAAAATAACACACATGCAATTCCACTGGTGGATCCATATATGGTCTGTGAAAAAAAAACACGTGCAATGAACTCTGGTGGATCCATATGTGGTCTGTGAAAAGAACACACATTTCAATGTCACTGGTGGATCCATATGTGGTCTGCGAAAAGAACACACATGCAATGTACTCTAGTGGATCCATATGTGGCCTGTGAAAAGAACACACATGAAATGACACTAGTCGATCCATATGTGGTCTATGAAAAGAACACACATGCACTAACTCTGGTGGTTCCATACGTGGTCTGTGAAAAGAACAGACATGCAATGATACTGGTGGATCCATATGTGGTCTGTGAAAAGAACAAACATTTCAATGACACTGGTGGATCCATATGTGGTATGTCAAAAGAACAGACATGCAATTCCACTGGTGGATCCATATATGGTCTGTGAAAAGAACACACATGCAATGAACTCTGGTGGATCCATATGTGGTATGTGAAAAGAACACACATTTCAATGTCACTCGTGGATCCATATGGGGTGTGTGAAAAGAACACACATGCAATGAACTCTAGTGGATCCATATGTGGTCTATGAAAATAACAGACATGCAATGACACTTGTGGTTCCATATGTGGTCTATGAAAAGAACACACATGCAATGACACTGGTGGATCCATATGTGGTTTGTGAAAAGAACACACATGCAATGACACTGTTGGTTCCATATGTGGTCTGCAAAAAGAACACACATGGAATGACTCTGGTGGATCCATCTGTGGTGTGTGAAAACAACACACATGCAATGACACTGGTGGATCCATATATGGTAAATGAAAAGAACACACATGCAATGACACTGGTGGATCCATATGTGGTCTGTGAAAAGAACACACATGCAATGACACTTTTCGATCCATATATGGTCGGTGAAAAAACACACATGCTATGAACTCTAGTGGATCCATATGTGGTCTGTGAAAAGAACACACATTTCAATGACACTGGTGGATCCATATGTCGTCTATGAAAAGAACACACATGAAATGACAGTAGTGAATCCATATGTGGTCTATGAAAAGAACAGACATGCAATGACACTGGTGGATCCATATGTGGTGTGTGAAAAGAACACACATCCAATGACACCGGTGGATCCATATGTGGTAAATGAAAAGAACAAACATGCAATGAAACTAGTGGATCCATATGTGGTCTGTGAAAAGAAGACACATGAAATGACACTGGTGGATCCATATGTGGACTGTGAAAAGAACACACATGAAATGACAGTGGTGGATCCATATGTGGTCTGTGAAAAGAACACACATGCAATGACTATGGTGGATCCATATGTGGTCTGTGAAAAGAACAGACATGCAATGATACTGGTGGATCCGTATGTGGGGTGTGAAAAGAACACACTTGCAATGACACTAGTGTATCCATATGTGGTCTTCGAAAAGAACCAACATGCAATGACACTGGTGGATCGATATGTGGTGTGTGGAAAGAACACACATGCAATGACACTGGTGCATCCATATGTGGTAAATGAAAAGAACACACATGCAATGAAACTGGTGGATCCATATGTGGCCTGTGAAAAGAACTGACATGCAATGACACTGGTGGATCCATATGTGGTCTATGAAAAGAACACACATGCAATGACTCTGGTGGATCCATATGTTGTCTATGAAAAGAACAGACAGGCAATGACATTGGTGGATCCATATGTGGTCTGTGAAAAGAACACACATGTAATGACACTAGTGGATCCATATATGGTCTGTGAAAGGAACAGACATGCAATGACTCTGGTGGATCCATATGTGGTCTGTGAGAAGAACAGACATGCATTGACTCTGGTGGATCCATATGTGGTTCGTGAAAAGAACACACATGCAATGACAATGGTGGATCCATATGTGGTTTGTGAAAAGAACACACATGCAATGACAATTGTGGATCCATATATGGTTTGCGAAAAGAACACACATGCAATGACATTGGTGGATCCATATGTGGTCTGTGAGAAGAACAGACATGCAATGACACTGGTGGATCCATATGTGGTCTGTGAAAAGAACACAGATGCAATCACAATGGTGGTTCCATATGTGGTCTCTGAAAAGAACACACATGCAATGACACCGGTGGATCCATATGTGGTTTGTGAAAAGAAAAAACATTTCAATGACACTGGTGGATCCATATGTGGTCTGTGAAAAGAAGAGACATGCAATGACTTTGGTGGATCCATATGTGGGCTATGAAAAGAACAGACATGCAATGAAACTGGTGGATCCATATGTCGTCTGTGAAAAGAACAGACCTGCAATGACACTGGTGGATCCATATGTGGTGTGTGAAAAGAACACACATGCAATGACACTTGTGGCTCCATATGTGGTAAATGAAAAGAACACACATGCAATGACACTGGTGGATCCATATGTGGTCTATGAAAAGAACTCACATGCAATGACAATGGTGGTTCCATATGTGGTCTGTGAAAAGAACACACATGCAATGACAATGGTGGATCCATATGTGGTTTGTGAAAAGAACACACATGCAATGACACTGGTGGATCCAAATGTGGGCTGTGAAAAGAACACACATGCAATGAACTTTGGTGTATCCATATGGGGTCTGTAAAAAGAACACACATGCAATGACACTGGTAGATCCATTTGTGTTCTATGAAAAGAACACACATGAAATGACTCTAGTTGTGGTTAATGAAAAGAACACACATGCAATGAACTCTGGTGGATCCATATGTGGTCTGTGAAAAGAACACACATGCAATGACACTAGTGGATCCATATGTGGTTTGTGAAAAGAACAAACATTTCAATAACACTGGTGGATCCATATGTGGTTTCTGAAAAGAGCAAACATGCAATGACTTTGGTGGATCCATATGTGGAATGTGAAAAGAACACACATGCAATGACGCTGGTGGATCCATATGTGGTCTATGAAAAGAACACACATGTAATGACACTAGTGGATCCATATATGGTCTGTGAAAAGAACAGACATGCAATGACTCTGGTGGATCCATATGTGGTCTGTGAAAAGAACAGACATGCAATGACTCTGGTGGATCCATATGTGGTCTGTGAAAAGAATAGACATGCATTGACTCTGGTGGATCCATATGTGGTCTATCAAAAGACCAGACATGCAATGACTCTGGTGCATTCATATTTGGTCTGTGAAAAGAACACACATGCAATGACAATGGTGGATCCATATGTGGCTTGTGAAAAGAACACACATGCAATGACACTTGTGGTTCCATATATGGTCTGCGAAAAGAACACACATGCAATGACATTGGTGGATCCATATGTGGTCTGTGAGAAGAACACACATGCAATGACACTGGTGGATCCATATGTGGTCTGTGAAAAGAACACAAATGCAATCACAATGGTGGTTCCATACGTGGTCACTAAAAAGAACACACATGCAATGACACTAGTGAATCCATATGTGGTTTGTGAAAAGAACAAACATTTCAATGACACTGGTGGATCCATATGTGGTCTGTGAATAGAACAGACATGCAATGACTCTGGTGGATCCATATGTGGTATGTGAAAAGAACAGACATGCAATGACACTGGTGGATCTATATGTGGCGCGTGAAAAGAACACACATGCAATGACACTAGTGGATCCATATGTGGTCTGTGAAAAGAATAAACCCGCAATGACACTGGTGAATCCATATGTGGTCTGTGAATAGAACAGACATGCAATGACTCTGGTGGATCCATATGTGGTAAATGAAAAGAACACACATGCAATGGCACTAGTGGATCCATATGTGGTCTGCGAAAAGAACCGACATGCAATGACACTGGTGGATCCATATGTGGTGTGTGAAAAGAACACACATGCAATGACACTGGTGCATCCATATGTGGTCTGTGAAAAGAACAGACATGCAATGACACTGGTGGATCCATATGTGGCGCGTGAAAAGAACACACATGCAATGACACTGGTGGATCCATATGTGGTCTGTGAAAAGAACTCACATGCAATGACAATGGTGGTTCCATATGTGGTCTGTGAAAAGAACACACATGCAATGACAATGGTGGATCCATATGTGGTTTGTGAAAAGAACACACATGCAATGACACTGGTGGATCTAAATGTGGTCTGTGAAAAGAACACACATGCAATGAACTCTGGTGGATCCATATGGGGTCTGTGAAAAGAACACACATGCAATGACACTGGTGGATCCATTTGTGGTCTATGAAAACAACACACATGAAATGACTAGCTGTGGTTAATGAAAAGAACACACATGCAATGAACTCTGGTGGATCCATATGTGGTCTGTGAAAAGAACACACATGCAATGACACTGGTGGATCCATATGTGGTTTGTGAAAAGAACAAACATTTCAATAACACTGGTGGATGCATATGTGGTTTGTGAAAAGAGCAAACATGCAATGACTTTGGTGGATCCATATGTGGTCTGTGAAAATAACAGACATGCAATGACACTGGTGGATCCATATGTGGTGTGTGAAAAGAACACACATGCAATGACACAAGTGTATCCATATGTGGTCTGCGAAAAGAACCGACATGCAATGACACTGGTCGATCCATATGTGGTGTGTGAAAAGAAACACACATGCAATGACACTGGTGCATCCATATATGGTAAATGAAAAGAACACACATGCAATGACACTGGTGGATCCATACGTGGCCTGTGCAAAGAACACACATGAAATGACACTTGTGGATCCATATGTGGTCTATGAAAAGAACACACATGCAATGACTCTGGTGGATCCATATGTGGTCTGTGAAAAGAACAGACATGCAATGATACCGGTGGATCCATATGTGGTCTGTGAAAAGAACACACATGCATGTGAAAAGAATAGGCAGGCAATGACACTGGTGGATCCATATGTGGTCTATGAAAAGAACACACATGCAATGACACTGGTGGATCCATATATGGTCTGTGAAAAGAACACACGTGTAATGACACTAGTGGATCCATATATGGTCTGTGAAAAAACACACATGCAATGACACTGGTGGATCCATATGTGGTCTGTGAAAAGAACACACATGCAATGACTCTGGTGGATCCATATGTGGTCTATGAAAAGAATAGACATGCATTAACTCTGGTGGATCCATATGTGGTCTGTGAAAAGAACAGACATGCAATGACACTAGTGGATCCATATGTGGTCTGTGAAAAGAACACACATGCAATGACAATGGTGGATCCATATGTGGCTTGTGAAAAGAACACACATGCAATGACACTTGTGGATCCATATATGGTCTGCGAAAAGAACACACATGCAATGACATTGGTGGATCCATATGTGGTCTGTGAGAAGAACACACATGCAATGACACTGGTGCATCCATATGTGGAAAATGAAAAGAACACAGATGCAATCACAATGGTGGTTCCATACGTGGTCTCTAAAAAGAACACACATGCAATCACACTGGTGGATCCATATGTGGTTTGTGAAAAGAACAAACATTTCAATGACACTGGTGGATCCATATGTGGTCTGTGAAAAGAACAGACATGCAATGACTCTGGTGGATCCATATGTGGTCTGTGAAAAGAACAGACATGCAATGACAGTGGTGGATCCATATGTGGCGCGTGAAAAGAACACACATGCAATGACACTAGTGGATCCATATGTGGTCTGTGAAAAGAACAAACCCGCAATGACACTCGTGGATCTATATGTGGTGTGTGAAAAGAACACACATGCAATGACACTGGTGGATCCATATGTGGTAAATGAAAAGAACACACATGCAATGACACTAGTGGATCCATATGTGGTCTATGAAAAGAACAGACATGCAATGACAATGGTGGTTCCATATGTGATCTGTGAAAACAACACACATGAAATGAAAATGGTGGATCCATATGTGGTTTGTTAAAAGAACACACATGTAATGACACTCGTGGATCCAAATATGTATGTGAAAAGAGCACACATGCAATGAACTCTGGTGGATCCATATGGGGTCTGTGAAAAGAACACACATGCAATGACACTGGTGGATCCATTTGTGGTTTATGAAAAGAACACACATGAAATGACTCTAGATGTGGTTAAAGAAAAGAACACACATGTAATGAACTCTGGTGGATCCATATGTGGTATGTGAAAATAACACACATGCAATGACACTGGTGGATCTATATGTGGTTTGTGAAAAGAACAAACATTTCAATGACACTGGTGGATCCATATGTGGTTTGTGAAAAGAGCAAACATGCAATGACTTTGGTGGATCCATATGTGGTCTGTGAAAAGAACAAACATGCAATGACACTGGTGGATCCATATGTGGTGTGTGAAAAGAACAAACATGCAATGACACTAGTGTATCCATATGTGGTCTGCGAAAAGAACCGACATGCAATGACACTGGTGGATCCATATGTGGTGTGTGAAAAGAACACACATGCAATGACACTGGTGGATCCATAAGTGGTCTGTGAGAAGAAATCACATGCAATGACAATGGTGGTTCCATATGTGGTCTGTGAAAAGAACATACATGCAATAACAATGGTGGATCCATATGTGGTTTGTGAAAAGAACACACATGCAATGACACGGGTGGATCCAAATGTGGTCTGTAAAAAGAACACACATGCAATGAACTCTGGTGGATCCATATGGGGTCTGTGAAAAGAACACACATGCAATGACACTGGTGCATCCATATGTGGTCTGTGAAAAGAACACACATGCAATGACAATGGTGGATCCATATGTGGCTTGTGAAAAGAACACACGTGCAATGACACTTGTGGATCCATATATGGTCTGCAAAAAGAACACACATGCAATGACATTGGTGGATCCATATGTGGTCTGTGAGAAGAACACACATGCAATGACACTGGTGCATCCATATGTGGAAAATGAAAAGAACACAGATGCAATCACAATGGTGGTTCCATACGTGGTCTCTGAAAAGAACACACATGCAATCACACTGGTGGATTCATATGTGGTTTGTGAAAAGAACAAACATTTCAATGACACTGGTGGATCCATATGTGGTCTATGAAAAGAACAGACATGCAATGACTCTGGTGGATCCATATGTGGTCTGTGAAAAGAACAGACATGCAATGACAGTGGTGGATCCATATGTGGCGCGTGAAAAGAACACACATGCAATGACACTAGTGGATCCATATGTGGTCTGTGAAAACAACAAACCCGCAATGACACTGGTGGATCTATATGTGGTGTGTGAAAAGAACACACATGCAATGACACTGGTGGATCCATATGTGGTAAATGAAAAGAACACACATGCAATGACACTAGTGGATCCATATGTGGTCTGTGAAAAGAACAGACATGCAATGACAATGGTGGTTCCATATGTGATCTGTGAAAAGAACACACATGCAATGACAATGGTGGATCCATATGTGGTTTGTGAAAAGAACACACATGCAATGACACTCGTGGATCCAAATATGTATGTGAAAAGAGCACACATGCAATGAACTCTGGTGGATCCATATGGGGTCTGTGAAAAGAACACACATGCAATGACACTGGTGGATCCATTTGTGGTTTATGAAAAGAACACACATGAAATGACTCTAGATGTGGTTAAAGAAAAGAACACACATGTAATGAACTCTGGTGGATCCATATGTGGTATGTGAAAAGAACACACATGCAATGACACTGGTGGATCTATATGTGGTTTGTGAAAAGAACAAACATTTCAATGACACTGGTGGATCCATATGTGGTTTGTGAAAAGAGCAAACATGCAATGACTTTGGTGGATCCATATGTGGTCTGTGAAAAGAACAGACATGCAATGACACTGGTGGATCCATATGTGGTGTGTGAAAAGAACAAACATGCAATGACACTAGTGTATCCATATGTGGTCTGCGAAAAGAACCGACATGCAATGACACTAGTGGATCCATATGTGGTGTGTGAAAAGAACACACATGCAATGACACTGGTGGATCCATAAGTGGTCTGTGAAAAGAAATCACATGCAATGACAATGGTGGTTCCATATGTGGTCTGTGAAAAGAACATACATGCAATAACAATGGTGGATCCATATGTGGTTTGTGAAAAGAACACACATGCAATGACACTGGTGGATCCAAATGTGGTCTGTAAAAAGAACACACATGCAATGAACTCTGGTGGATCCATATGGGGTCTGTGAAAAGAACACACATGCAATGACACTGGTGGATCCATTTGTGGTCTATGAAAAGAACACACATGAAATGACTCTAGCTGTGGTTAATGAAAAGAACACACATGCAATGAACTCTGGTGGATCCATATGTGGTCTGTGAAAAGAACACACATGCAATGACACTGGTGGATCCATATGTGGTTTGTGAAAAGAACAGACATTTCAATAACACTAGTGGATCCATATGTGGTTTGTGAAAAGAGCAAACATGCAATGACTTTGGTGGATCCATATGTGGTATGTGAAAAGAATAGACATGCAATGACACATGTGGATCCATATGTGGTGTGTGAAAAGAAGATACATGCAATGACACTGGTGGATCCATATGTGGTAAATGAAAAAACACACATGCAATGACACTGGTGGATCCATATGTGGTCTATGAAAAGAACAGACATGCAATGACAATGGTGGTTCCATATGTGGTCTATGAAAAGAACACACATGCAATGACAATGGTGGATCCATATGTGATTTGTGAAAAGAACACACATGCAATGAAACTGGTGGATCCAAATGTGGTATGTGAAAAGAACACACATGCAATAAACTCTGGTGGATCCATATGGGGTCTGTGAAAAGAACACACATGCAATGACACTGGTGGATCCATTTGTTGTCTATGAAAATAACACACATGAAATGACTCTAGCTGTGGTTAATGAAAAGAACACACATGCAATGAACTCTGGTGGATCCATATGTGGTATGTGAAAAGAACACACATGCAATGACACTGGTGGATCCATATGTGGTTTGTGAAAAGAACAAACATTTCAATGACACTGGTGGATCCATATGTGGTTTGTGAAAAGAGCAAACATGCAATGACTTTGGTGGATCCATATGTGGTATGTGAAAAGAACAGACATGCAATGACACCGGTGGATCCATATGTGGTGTGTGAAAAGAACAAACATGCAATGACACTAGTGTATCCATATGTGGTCGGCGAAAAGAACCGACATGCAATGACATTGGTGGATCCATATGTGGTGTGTGAAAAGAACTCACATGCAATGACAGTGGTGGTTCCATATGTGGTCTGTGAAAAGAACACACATGAAATAACAATGGTGGATCCATATGTGGTTTGTGAAAAGAACACACATGCAATGACACTGGTGGATCCAAATGTGGTCTGTAAAAAGAACACACATGCAATGAACTCTAGTGGATCCATATAGGGTCTGTGAAAAGAACACACATGCAATGACACTGGTGGATCCATTTGTGGTCTATGAAAAGAACACACATAAAATGACTCTAGCTGTGGTTAATGAAAAGAACACACATGCAATGAACTCTGGTGGATCCATATGTGGTCTGTGAAAAGAAGACACATGTAATGACACTGGTGGATCCATATGTGGTTTGTGAAAAGAACAAACATTTCAATAACACTGGTGGATCCATATGTGGTTTGTGAAAAGAACAAACATGCACTAACATTGGTGGATCCATATGTGGTCTGTGAAAAGAACAGACATGCAATGACACTGGTGGATCCATATGTGGTCTGCGAAAAGAACACACATGCAATGACACTGGTGGATCCATATGTGGTGTGTGAAAAGAACACACATGCAATGACACTGGTGCATCTATGTGGTAAATGAAAAGAACACACATGCAATGACACTGGTGGATCCATCTGTGCCCTGTGAAAAGAACACACATGAAATGACACTGCTGGATCCATATGTGGTCTATGAAAAGAACACACATGCAATGACTCAGGTGGATCCATATGTGGTCTGTGAAAAGAACAGACATGCAATGATATTGGTGGATCCATATGTGGTCTGTGAAAAGAACACACATGCAATGACACTGGTGGATCCATATGTGGTATGTGAAAACAATAGACAGGCAATGACACTGGTGGATCCATATGTGGTCTGTGAATAGAAGAGACATGCAATGACTCTGGTGGATCCATATGTGGTCTTTGAAAAGAGTAGACATGCAATGACACTAGTGGATCCATATGTGGCGCGTGAAAAGAACACACATGCAATGACACTAGTGGATCCATATGTGGTCTGTGAAAAGAACAAACCTGCAATGACACTGGTGGATCCATACGTGGTGTGTGAAAAGAACACACATGCAATGACACTGGTGGATCCATATGTGGTAAATGAAAAAACACACATGCAATGACACTGGTGGATCCATATGTGGTCTGTGAAAAGAACAGACATGCAATGACACATGAAATGACTAGCTGTGGCTAATGAAAAGAACACACATGCAATGAACTCTGGTGGATCCATATGTGGTCTGTGAAAAGAACACACATGCAATGACACTGGTGGATCCATATGTGATTCGTGAAAAGAATAAACATTTCAATAACACTGGTGGATCCATATGTGGTTTGTGAAAAGAACAAACATGCAATGACTTTGGTGGATCCATATGTGGTTTGTGAAAAGAACAGACATGCAATGACACTTGTGGATCCATATGTGGTGTGTGAAAAGAACACACATGCAGTGACACTGGTGGATCCATATGTGGTAAATGAAAAAACACACATGCAATGACACTGGTGGATCCATATGTGGTCTATGAAAAGAACAGACATGCAATGACAATGGTGGTTCCATATGTGGTCTATGAAAAGAACACACATGTAATGACAATGGTGGATCCATATGTGGTTTGTGAAAAGAACACACATGCAATGACACTGGTGGATATAAATGTGGTATGTGAAAAGAACACACATGCAATAAACTCTGGTTCATCCATATGGGGTCTGTGAAAAGAACACACATGCAATGACACTATTCTATCCATTTGTGGTCTATGAAAATAACACACATGAAATGACTCTAGTTGTGGTTAATGAAAAGAACACACATGCAATGAACTCTGGTGGATCCATATGTGGTATGTGAAAAGAACACACATGCAATGACACTGGTGGATCCATATATGGTTTGTGAAAAGAACAAACATTTCAATGACACTGGTGGATACATATGTGGTTTGTGAAAAGAGCAAACATGCAATGACTTTGGTGGATCCATATGTGGTCTGTGAAAAGAACAGACATGCAATGACACTGGTGGATCCATATGTGGTGTGTGAAAAGAACAAACATGCAATGACACTAGTGTATCCATATGTGGTCTGCGAAAAGAACCGACATGCAATGACACTGGTGGATCCATATGTGGTGTGTGAAAAGAACACACATGCAATGACACTGGTGGATCCATAAGTGGTGTGTGAAAAGAACTCACATGCAATGACAATGGTGGTTCCATATGTGGTCTGTGAAAAGAACACACATGCAATAACAATGGTGGATCCATATGTGGTTTGTGAAAAGAACACACATGCAATGACACTAGTGCATCCAAATGTGGTCTGTAAAAAGAACACACATGCAATGAACTCTGGTGGATCCATATGGGGTCTATGAAAAGAACACACATGAAATGACTCTAGTTGTGGTTAATGAAAAGAACACACATGCAATGAACTCTGGTGGATCCATATGTGGTCTGTGAAAAGAACACACATGCAATGACACTGGTGGATCCATCTGTGGTTTGTGAAAAGAACAAACATTTCAATAACACTGGTGGATCCATATGTGGTTTGGGAAAAGAACAAACATGCACTGACTTCGGTGGATCCATATGTGGTCTGTGAAAAAAATAGACATGCAATGACACTAGTGGATCCATATGTGGTGTGTGAAAAGAACACACATGCAATGACACTAGTGTATCCATATGTGGTCTGCGAAAAGAACCGACATGCAATGACACTGGTGGATCCATATGTGGTGTGTGAAAAGAACGCACATGCACTGACACTAGTGTATCCATATGTGGTCTGCGAAAAGAACCGACATGCAATGACACTGGTGGATCTATCTGTGGTGTGTGAAACGAACACACATGCAATGACACTGGTGCATCCCTAGTGGTAAATGAAAAGAACACACATGCAATGACACTGGTGTATCCATATGTGTCCTGTGAAAAGAACACACATGAAATGACATTGGTGGATCCATATGTGTTCTATGAAAAGAACACACATGCAATGACTCTGGTGGATCCATATGTGGTCTATGAAAAGAACAGACATGCAATGATACTGGTAGATCCATATGTGGTATGTGAAAAGAACACACATGCAATGACACTGGTGGATCCATATGTGGTATGTGAAAACAACAGACAGGCAATGACACTGGTGGATCCATATGTGGTCTGTGAAAAGAACACGCATGTAATGACACTAGTGGATCCATATATGGTCTGTGAAAAGAACAGACATGCAATGTCTCTGGTGGATCCATATGTGGCCTGTGAAAAGAACAGACATGCAATGACTCTGGTGGATCCATATGTGGTCTGTGAAAAGAATAGACATGCATTGACTCTGGTGGATCCATATGTGGTCTGTGAAAAGAACAGACATGCAATGACTCTGGTGCATCCATATGTGGTCTGTGAAAAGAACACACATGCAATGACAATGGTGGATCCATATGTGGCTTGTGAAAAGAACACACATGCAATGACACTTGTGGATCCATATATGGTCTGCGAAAAGAACACACATGCAATGATATTGGTGGATCCATATGTGGTCTGTGAGAAGAATACACATACAATGACACTGGTGGATCCATATGTGGTCTGTGAAAAGAACACAGATGCAATCACAATGGTGGTTCCATATGTGGTAACTGAAAAAAAACACATGCAATGACACTGGTGGATCCATATGTGGTCTATGAAAAGAACAGACATGCAATGACAATGGTGGTTCCATATGTGGTCTATGAAAAGAACACACATGCAATGACAATGGTGGATCCATATGTGGTTTGTGAAAAGAACACACATGCAATGACACTGGTGGATCCATATGTGGTCTGTGAAAAGAACACAGATGCAATCACAATGGTGGTTCCATACGTGGTCTCTAAAAAGAACACACATGCAATGACACTGGTGGACCCATATGTGGTTTGTTAAAAGAACAAAAATTTGAATGACACTGGTGGATCCATATGTGGTCTGTGAAAAGAACACACATGCAATGAATTCTGGTGGATCCATATGTGGTCTGTGAAATTAACAGACATGCAATGACACTGGTGGATCCATATGTGGCGTGTGAAAAGAACACACATGCAATGACACTAGTGGATCCATATGTGGTCTGTGAAAAGAACAAACCTGCAATGACACTGGTGGATCCATATGTGGTGTGTGAAAAGAACACACATGCAATGACACTGGTGGGTCCATATGTGGTAAATGAAAAAAAAACATGCAATGACACTGGTGGATCCATATGTGGTCTGTGAAAAGAACAGACATGCAATGACAATGGTGGTTCCATATGTGGTCTGTGAAAAGAACACACATGCAATGACAATGGTGGATCCATATGTGGTTTGTGAAAAGAACACACATGCAATGACACTGGTGGATCCAAATGTGGTATGTGAAAAGAACACACATGCAATAAACTCTGGTGGATCCATATGGGGTCTGTGAAAAGAACACACATGCAATGACACTGGTGGATCCATTTGTGGTCTATGAAAATAACACACATGAAATTACTCTATCTGTGGTTAATGAAAAGAACACACATGCAATGAACTCTGGTGGATCCATATGTGGTCTGTGAAAAGAACACACATGCAATGACACTGGTGGATCCATATGTGGTTTGTGAAAAGAACAAACATTTCAATGACACTGGTGGATCCATATGTGGTTTGTGAAAAGAGCAAACATGCAATAACTTTGGTGGATCCATATGTGGTCTGTGAAAAGAACAGACATGCAATGACACTGGTGGATCCATATGTGCTGTGTGAAAAGAACAAACATGCAATGACACTAGTGTATCCATATGTGGTCTGCGAAAAGAACCGACATGCAATGACACTGGTGGATCCATATGTGGTGTGTAAAAAGAACACACATGCAATGACACTGGTGGATCCATAAGTGGTCTATGAAAAGAACTCACATGCAATGATAATGGTGGTTCCATATGTGGTCTGTGAAAAGAACACACATGCAATAACAATGGTGGATCCATATGTGGTTTGTGAAAAGAACACACATGCAATGACACTGGTGGATACAAATGTGGTCTGTAAAAAGAACACACATGCAATGAACTCTGGTGGATCCATATGGGGTCTGTCAAAAGAACACACATGCAATGACACTGGTGGATCCATTTGTGGTCTATGAAAAGAACACACATGAAATGACTCTAGCTGTGGTTAATGAAAAGAACACACATGCAATGAACTCTGGTGGATCCATATGTGCTCTGTGAAAAGAACACACATGCAATGACACTGGTGGATCCATATGTGGTTTGTGAAAAGAACAAACATTTCAATAACACTGGTGGAACCATATGTGGTTTGTGAAAAGAACAAACATGCAATGACTTTGGTGGATCCATATGTGGTCTGTGAAAAGAACAGACATGCAATGACACTGGTGGATCCATATGTGGTGTGTAAAAAGAACACACATGCAATGACATTGGTGGATCCATATGTGGTAAATAAAAAACACACATGCAATGACACTGGTGGATCCATATGTGGTCTATGAAAAGAACAGACATGCAATGAAAATGGTGGTTCCATATGTGGTCTATGAAAAGAACACACATGCAATGATATTGGTGGATCCATATGTGGTCTGTGAGAAGAACACACATGCAATGACACTGGTGGATCCATATGTGGTCTGTGAAAAGAACACAGATGCAATCACAATGGTGGTTCCATATGTGGTCTCTAAAAAGAACACACATGCAATGACACTGGTGGATCCATATGTGGTTTGTTAAAAGAACAAACATTTGAATGACACTGGTGGATCCATATGTGGTCTGTGAAAAGAACAGACATGCAATGACTCTGGTGGATCCATATGTGGTCTGTGAAATTAACAGACATGCAATGACACTGGTGGATCCATATGTATGTGAAAAGAACACATGCAATGACACTGGTGGATCTATATGTGGTAAATGAAAAGAACACACTTGCAATGACACTTGTGGATCCATATGTGGTGTGTGAAAAGAACACACATGCAATGACACTGGTGGATCCATATGTGGTAAATGAAAAAACACACATGCAATGACACTGGTGGATCCATATGTGGTCTGTGAAAAGAACAGACATGCAATGACAATGGTGGTTCCTATGTGGTCTGTGAAAAGAACACACATGCAATGACAATGGTGGATACATATGTGGTTTGTGAAAACAACACACATACAATGACACTGGTTGATCCAAATGTGGTATGTGAAAAGAACACACATGCAATAAACTCTGGTGGATCCATATGGGTGCATGAAAGAACACACATGCAATGACACTGGTGGATCCATTTGTGGTCTATGAAAATAACACACATGAAGTGACTCTAGCTTTGGTTAACGAAAAGAACACACATGCAATGAACTCTGGTGGATCCATATGTGGTATGTGAAAAGAACACACATGCAATGACAGTGGTGGATCCATATGTGGTTTGTGAAAAGAACAAACATTTCAATGACACTGGTGGATCCATATGTCATTTGTGAAAAGAGCAAACATGCAATGACTTTGGTGGATCCATATGTGGTCTATGAAAAGAACACAGATGCAATCACAATGGTGGTTCCATACGTGGTCTCTAAAAAGAACACACATGCAATGACACTGGTGGATCCATATGTGGTTTGTTAAAAAAACAAACATTTGAATGACACTGGTAGATTCATATGTGGTCTGTGAGAAGAACAGACATGCAATGACACTGGTGGATCCATATGTGGCGTGTGAAAAGAACACACATGCAATGACACTAGTGGATCCATATGTGGTCTGTGAAAAGAACAAACCTGCAATGACACTGGTGGATCCATATGTGGTGTGTGAAAAGAACACACATGCAATGACACTGGTGGATCCATATGTGGTAAATGAAAAAACACACATGCAATGACACTGGTGGATCCATATGTGGTCTGTGAAAAGAACAGACATGCAATGACAATGGTGGTTCCATATGTGGTCTGTGAAAAGAACACACATGCAATGACACTGGTGGATACATATGTGGTCTGTGAAAAGAACACAGATGCAATCAAAATGGTGGTTCCATACGTGGTCTCTAAAAAGAACACACATGCAATGACACTGGTGGATCCATATGTGGTTTGTTAAAAGAACAAACATTTGAATGACACTGGTGGATCCATATGTGATCTGTGAAAAGAACAGACATGCAATGACTCTGGTGGATCCATATGTGGTCTGTGAAATTAACAGACATGCAATGACACTGGTGGATCCATATGTGGCGTGTGAAAAGAACACACATGCAATGACACTAGTGGATCCATATGTGGTATGTGAAAAGAACAAACCTGCAATGACACTGGTGGATCCATATGTGGTGTGTGAAAAGAACACACATGCAATGACACTGGTGGATCCATATGTGGTAAATGAAAAAACACACATGCAATGACACTGGTCGATCCATATGTGGTCTGTGAAAAGAACAGACATGCAATGACAATGGTGGTTCCTATGTGGTCTGTGAAAAGAACACACATGCAATGACAATGGTGGATCCATATGTGGTTTGTGAAAAGAACACACATGCAATGACACTGGTGGATCCAAATGTGGTATGTGAAAAGAACACACATGCAATAAACTCTGGTGGATCCATATGGGGTCTGTGAAAAGAACACACATGCAATGACACTGGTGGATCCATTTGTGGTCTATGAAAATAACACACATGAAGTGACTCAAGCTGTGGTTAATGAAAAGAACACACATGCAATGAACTCTGGTCGATCCATATGTGTTATGTGAAAAGAACACACATGCAATGACAGTGGTGGATCCATATGTGGTTTGTGAAAAGAACAAACATTTCAATGACACTGGTGGATCCATATGTCATTTGTGAAAAGAGCAAACATGCAATGACTTTGGTGGATCCATATGTGGTCTGTGAAAAGAACACAGATGCAATCACAATGGTGGTTCCATACGTGGTCTCTAAAAAGAACACACATGCAATGACACTGGTGGATCCATATGTGGTTTGTTAAAAGAACAAACATTTGAATGACACTGGTGGATTCATATGTGGTCTGTGAAAAGAACAGACATGCAATGACACTGGTGGATCCATATGTGGCGTGTGAAAAGAACACACATGCAATGACACTAGTGGATCCATATGTGGTCTGTGAAAAGAACAAACCTGCAATGACACTGGTGGATCCATATGTGATGTGTGAAAAGAACACACATGCAATGACACTGGTGGATCCATATGTGGTAAATGAAAAAACACACATGCAATGACACTGGTGGATCCATATGTGGTCTGTGAAAAGAACACACATGCAATGACAATGGTGGTTCCATATGTGGTCTGTGAAAAGAACACACATGCAATGACACTGGTGGATCCATATGTGGTCTGTGAAAAGAACACAGATGCAATCACAATGGTGGTTCCATACGTGGTCTCTAAAAAGAACACACATGCAATGACACTGGTGGATCCATATGTGGTTTGTTAAAAGAACAAACATTTGAATGACACTGGTGGATCCATATGTGGTCTGTGAAAAGAACAGACATGCAATGACTCTAGTGGATCCATATGTGGTCTGTGAAATTAACAGACATGCAATGACACTGGTGGATCCATATGTGGCGTGTGAAAAGAACACACATGCAATGACACTAGTGGATCCATATGTGGTCTGTGAAAAGAACAAACCTGCAATGACACTGGTGGATCCATATGTGGTGTGTGAAAAGAACACACATGCAATGACACTGGTGGGTCCATATGTGGTAAATGAAAAAAAACACATGCAATGACACTGGTGGATCCATATGTGGTCTGTGAAAAGAACAGACATGCAATGACAATGGTGGTTCCATATGTGGTCTGTGAAAAGAACACACATGCAATGACAATGGTGGATCCATATGTGGTTTGTGAAAAGAACACACATGCAATGACACTGGTGGATCCAAATGTGGTATGTGAAAAGAACACACATGCAATAAACTCTGGTGGATCCATATGGGGTCTGTGAAAAGAACACACATGCAATGACACTGGTGGATCCATTTGTGGTCTATGAAAATAACACACATGAAATGACTCTATCTGTGGTTAATGAAAAGAACACACATGCAATGAATTCTGGTGGATCCATATGTGGTATGTGAAAAGAACACACATGCAATGACACTGGTGGATCCATATGTGGTTTGTGAAAAGAACAAACATTTCAATGACACTGGTGGATCCATATGTGGTTTGTGAAAAGAGCAAACATGCAATAACTTTGGTGGATCCATATGTGGTCTGTGAAAAGAACAGACATGCAATGACACTGGTGGATCCATATGTGCTGTGTGAAAAGAACAAACATGCAATGACACTAGTGTATCCATATGTGGTCTGCGAAAAGAACCGACATGCAATGACACTGGTGGATCCATATGTGGTGTGTAAAAAGAACACACATGCAATGACACTGGTGGATCCATAAGTGGTGTGTGAAAAGAACTCACATGCAATGATAATGGTGGTTCCATATGTGGTCTGTGAAAAGAACACACATGCAATAACAATGGTGGATCCATATGTGGTTTGTGAAAAGAACACACATGCAATGACACTGGTGGATACAAATGTGGTCTGTAAAAAGAACACACATGCAATGAACTCTGGTGGATCCATATGGGGTCTGTCAAAAGAACACACATGCAATGACACTGGTGGATCCATTTGTGGTCTATGAAAAGAACACACATGAAATGACTCTAGCTGTGGTTAATGAAAAGAACACACATGCAATGAACTCTGGTGGATCCATATGTGCTCTGTGAAAAGAACACACATGCAATGACACTGGTGGATCCATATGTGGTTTGTGAAAAGAACAAACATTTCAATAACACTGGTGGAACCATATGTGGTTTGTGAAAAGAACAAACATGCAATGACTTTGGTGGATCCATATGTGGTCTGTGAAAAGAACAGACATGCAATGACACTGGTGGATCCATATGTGGTGTGTAAAAAGAACACACATGCAATGACATTGGTGGATCCATATGTGGTAAATAAAAAACACACATGCAATGACACTGGTGGATCCATATGTGGTCTATGAAAAGAACAGACATGCAATGACAATGGTGGTTCCATATGTGGTCTATGAAAAGAACACACATGCAATGACAATGGTGGATCCATATGTGGTTTGTGAAAAGAACACACATGCAATGACACTGGTGGATCCATATGTGGTCTGTGAAAAGAACACAAATGCAATCACAATGGTGGTTCCATACGTGGTCTCTAAAAAGAACACACATGCAATGACACTGGTGGATCCATATGTGGTTTGTTAAAAGAACAAACATTTGAATGACACTGGTGGATCCATATGTGGTCTGTGAAAAGAACAGACATGCAATGACTCTGGTGGATCCATATGTGGTCTGTGAAATTAACAGAAATGCAATGACACTGGTGGATCCATATGTGGCATGTGAAAAGAACACACATGCAATGACACTAGTGGATCCATATGTGGTCTGTGAAAAGAACAAACCTGCAATGACACTGGTGGATCCATATGTGGTGTGTGAAAAGAACACACATGCAATGACACTGGTGGATCCATATGTGGTAAATGAAAAAACACACATGCAATGACACTGGTGGATCCATATGTGGTCTGTGAAAAGAACAGACATGCAATGACAATGGTGGTTCCTATGTGGTCTGTGAAAAGAACACACATGCAATGACAATGGTGGATACATATGTGGTTTGTGAAAACAACACACATGCAATGACACTGGTGGATCCAAATGTGGTATGTGAAAAGAACACACATGCAATAAACTCTGGTGGATCCATATGGGGTCTGTGAAAAGAACACACATGCAATGACACTGGTGGATCCATTTGTGGTCTATGAAAATAACACACATGAAGTGACTCTAGCTGTGGTTAATGAAAAGAACACACATGCAATGAACTCTGGTGGATCCATATGTGGTATGTGAAAAGAACACACATGCAATGACAGTGGTGGACCCATATGTGGTTTGTGAAAAGAACAAACATTTCAATGACACTGGTGGATCCATATGTCATTTGTGAAAAGAGCAAACATGCAATGACTTTGGTGGATCCATATGTGGTCTGTGAAAAGAACACAGATGCAATCAGAATGGTGGTTCCATACGTGGTCTCTAAAAAGAACACACATGCAATGACACTGGTGGATCCATATGTGGTTTGTTAAAAGAACAAACATTTGAATGACACTGGTGGATTCATATGTGGTCTGTGAAAAGAACAGACATGCAATGACACTGGTGGATCCATATGTGGCGTGTGAAAAGAACACACATGCAATGACACTAGTGGATCCATATGTGGTCTGTGAAAAGAACAAACCTGCAATGACACTGGTGGATCCATATGTGGTGTGTGAAAAGAACACACATGCAATGACACTGGTGGATCCATATGTGGTAAATGAAAAAACACACATGCAATGACACTGGTGGATCCATATGTGGTCTATGAAAAGAACAGACATGCAATGACAATGGTGGTTCCATATGTGGTCTGTGAAAAGAACACACATGCAATGACAATGGTGGATCCATATGTGGTTTGTTAAAAGAACAAACATTTGAATGACTCTGGTGGATCCATATGTGGTCTGTGAAATTAACAGACATGCAATGACACTGGTGGATCCATTTGTGGTCTATGAAAATAACACACATGAAATGACTCTAGCTGTGGTTAATGAAAAGAACACACATGCAATGAACTCTGGTGGATCCATATGTGGTATGTGAAAAGAACACACATGCAATGACACTGGTGGATCCATATGTGGTTTGTGAAAAGAACAAACATTTCAATGACACTGGTGGATCCATATGTCATTTGTGAAAAGACCAAACATGCAATGACTTTGGTGGATCCATATGTGGTCTGTGAAAAGAACAGACATGCAATGACACTGGTGGATCCATATGTGGTGTGTGAAAAGAACAAACATGCAATGACACTAGTGTATCCATATGTGGTCTGCGAAAAGAACCGACATGCAGTGATACTGGTGGATCCATATGTGGTGTGTGAAAAGAACACACATGCAATGACACTGGTGGATCCATAAGTGGTCTGTGAAAAGAACTCACATGCAATGACAATGATGGTTCCATATGTGGTCTGTGAAAAGAACACACATGCAATAACAATGGTGGATCCATATGTGGTTTGTGAAAAGAACACACATGCAATGACACTGGTGGATCAAAATGTGGTCTGTAAAAGAACACACATGCAATGAACTCTGGTGGATCCATATGGGGTTTGTGAAAAGAACACACATGCAATGACACTGGTGGATCCATTTGTAGTCTATGAAAAGAACACACATGAAATGACTCTAGCTGTGGTTAATGAAAAGAACACACATGCAATGAACTCTGGTGGATCCATATGTGCTCTGTGAAAAGAACACACATGCAATGACACTGGTGGATCCATATGTGGTTTGTGAAAAGAACAAACATGTCAATAACACTGGTGGATCCATATGTGGTTTGTGAAAAGAACAAACATGCAATGACTTTGGTGGATCCATATGTGGTCTGTGAAAAGAACAGACATGCAATGACACTGGTGGATCCATATGTGGTGTGTGAAAAGAACACACATGCAATGACACTAGTGGATCCATATGTGGTAAATGAAAAAACACACATGCAATGACATCGGTGGATCCATATGTGGTCTATGAAAAGAACAGACATGCAATGACAATGGTGGTTCCATATGTGGTCTATGAAAGAACACACATGCAATGACAATGGTGGATCCATATGTGGTTTGTGAAAAGAACACACATGCAATGACACTGGTGGATCCAAATGTGGTATGTGAAAAGAACACACATGCAATAAACTCTGGTGGATCCATATGGGGTCTGTGAAAAGAACACACATGCAATGACACTGGTGGCTCCATTTGTGGTCTATGAAAATAACACACATGAAATGACTCTAGCTGTGGTTAATGAAAAGAACACAAATGCAATGAACTCTGGTGGATCCATATGTGGTATGTGAAAAGAACACACATGCAATGACACTGGTGGATCCTTATGTGGTTTGTGAAAAGAACAAACATTTCAATGACACTGGTGGATCCATATGTGGTTTGTGAAAAGAGCAAACTTGCAATGACTTTGGTGGATCCATATGTGGTCTGTGAAAAGAACATACATGCAATGACACTGGTGGATCCATATGTGGTGTGTGAAAAGAACAAACATGCAATGACACTAGTGTATCCATATGTGGTCTGCGAAAAGAACCGACATGCAATGACACTGGTGGATCCATATGTGGGGCGTGAAAAGAACACACATGCAATGACACTGGTGGATCCATAAGTGGTGTGTGAAAAGAACTCACATGCAATGACAATGGTGGTTCCATATGTGGTCTGTGAAAAGAACACACATGCAATAACAATGGTGGATCCATATGTGGTTTGTGAAAAGAACACGCATGCAATGACACTGGTGGATCCAAATGTGGTCTGTAAAAAGAACACACATGCAATGAACTCTGGTGGATCCATATGGGGTCTGTGAAAAGAACACACATGCAATGACACTGCTGGATCCATTTGTGGTCTATGAGTAGAACACACATAAAATGACTCTAGCTTTGGTTAATGAAAAGAACACACATGCAATGAACTCTGATGGATCCATATGTGGTCTGTGAAAAGAACACACATGCAATGACACTGGTGGATCCATATGTGGTTTGTGAAAAGAACAAACATTTCAATAACACTGGTGGATCCATATGTGGTTTGTGAAAAGAACAAACATGCACTAACTTTGGTGGATCCATATGTGGTCTGTGAAAAGAACAGACATGCAATGACACTGGTGGATCCATATGTGGTGTGTGAAAATAACACACATGCAATGACACTAGTGTATCCATATGTGGTCTACGAAAAGAACTGACATGCAATGACACTGGTGGATCCATATGTGGTGTGTGAAAAGAACACACATGCAATGACACTGGTGCATCCATATGTGGTAAATGAAAAGAACACACATGCAATGACACTGGTGTATCCATATGTGTCCGGTGAAAAGAACACACATGAAATGACACTGGTGGATCCATATGTGGTCTATGAAAAGAACACACATGCAATGACTCTGGTGGATCCATATGTGGTCTGTGAAAAGAACACACATGCAATGACAATGGTGGTTCCATATGTGGTCTGTGAAAAGAACACACATGCAATGACAATGGTGGATCCATATGTGGTTTGTGAAAAGAACACACATGCAATGACACCGGTGGATCCAAATGTGGTATGTGAAAAGAACACACATGCATTGAACTCTGGTGGATCCATATAGGGCCTGTGAAAAGAACACACATGCAATGACACTGGTGGATCCATCTGTGGTCTATGAAAAGAACACACATGAAATGACTCTAGTTGTGGTTAATGAAAAGAACACACATGCAATGAACTCTGGTGGATCCATATGTGGTATGTGAAAAGAACACACATGCAATGACACTGGTGGATCCATATGTGGTTTGTGAAAAGAGCAAACATGCAATGACTTTGGTGGATCCATATGTGGTCTGTGAAAAGAACAGACATGCAATGACACTGGTGGATCCATATGTGGTGTGTGAAAAGAACAAACATGCAATGACACTAGTGTATCCATATGTGGTCTGCGAAAAGAACCGACATGCAATGACACTGGTGGATCCATATGTGGTGTGTGAAAAGAACACACATGCAATGACACTGGTGGATCCATATGTGGTCTGTGAAAAGAACTCACATGCAATGACAATGGTGGTTCCATATGTGGTCTGTGAAAAGAACACACATGCAATGACAATGGTGGATCCATATGTGGTTTGTGAAAAGAACACACATGCAATGACACTGGTGGATCCAAATGTGGTCTGTGAAAAGAACACACATGCAATGAACTCTGGTGGATCCATGCGGGGTCTGTAAAAAGAACACACATGCAATGACACTGGTGGATCCATATGTGGTCTGTCAAAAGAACAGACATGCAATGACTCTGGTGGATCCATATGTGGTATGTGAAAAGAATAGACATGCATTGACTCTGGTGGATCCATATGTGGTATGTGAAAAGAACAGACAGGCAATGACACTGGTGGATCCATATGTGGTCTATGAAAAGAACACACATGCAATGACACTGGTGGATCCATATGTGGTCTGTGAAAAGAACACACATGTAATGACACTAGTGGATCCATATATGGTCTGTGAAAAGAACAGACATGCAATGACCTTGGTGGATCCATATGTGGTCTGTGAAAAGAACAGACATGCAATGACTCTGGTGGATCCATATGTGGTCTGTGAAAAGAATAGACATCCATTGACTCTGGTGGATCCATATGTGGTCTGTGAAAAGAACAGACATGCAATGACTCCGGTGCATCCATATGTGGTCTGTGAAAAGAACACACATGCAATGACAATGGTGGATCCATATGTGGCTTGTGAAAAGAACACACATGCAATGACACTTGTGGATCCATATATGGTCTGTGAAAAGAACACACATGCAATGATATTGGTGGATCCATATGTGGTTTGTGAAAAGAACAAACATTTGAATGACGCTGGTGGATCCATATGTGGTCTGTGAAAAGAACAGACATGCAATGACTCTGCTGGATCCATATGTGGTCTGTGAAAAGAACAGACATGCAATGACACTGGTGGATCCATATGTGGCGTGTGAAAAGAACACACATGCAATGACACTAGTGGATCCATATGTGGTCTGTGAAAAGAACAAACCTGCAATGACACTGGTGGATCCATATGTGGTGTGTGAAAAGAACACACATGCAATGACACTGGTGGATCCATATGTGGTAAATGAAAAGAACACACATGCAATGACACTGGTGGATCCATATGTGGTCTGTGAAAAGAACACACATGCAATGACAATGGTGGTTCCATATGTGGTATGTGAAAAGAACACACATGCAATGACAATGGTGGATCCATATGTGGTTTGTGAAAAGAACACACATGCAATGACAATGGTGGATCCATATGTGGTTTGTGAAAAGAACACACGTGCAATGACACTGGTGGATCCAAATGTGGTCTGTGAAAAGAACACACATGCAATGAACTCTGGTGGATCCATGCGGGGTCTGTAAAAAGAACACACATGCAATGACACTGGTGGATCCATATGTGTTCTGTGAAAAGAACAGACATGCAATGACTCTGGTGGATCCATATGTGGTATGTGAAAAGAATAGACATGCATTGACTCTGGTGGATCCATATGTGGTCTGTGAAAAGAACAGACATGCAATGACTCTGGTGGATCCATATGTGGTCTATGAAAAGAACACACATGCAATGACACTGGTGGATCCATATGTGGTCTGTGAAAAGAACACACATGTAATGACACTAGTGGATCCATATATGGTCTGTGAAAAGAACAGACATGCAATGACTCTGGTGGATCCATATGTGGTCTGTGAAAAGAACAGACATGCAATGACTCTGGTGGATCCATATGTGGTCTGTGAAAAGAATAGACATCCATTGACTCTGGTGGATCCATATGTGGTCTGTGAAAAGAATAGACATGCAATGACTCCGGTGCATCCATATGTGGTCTGTGAAAAGAACACACATGCAATGACAATGGTGGATTCATATGTGGCTTGTGAAAAGAACACACATGCAATGACACTTTTGGATCCATATATGGTCTGCAAAAAGAACACACATGCAATGATATTGGTGGATCCATATGTGGTTTGTGAAAAGAACAAACATTTGAATGACACTGGTGGATCCATATGTGGTCTGTGAAAAGAACAGACATGCAATGACTCTGCTGGATCCATATGTGGTCTGTGAAAAGAACAGACATGCAATGACACTGGTGGATCCATATGTGGCGTGTGAAAAGAACACACATGCAATGACACTAGTGGATCCATATGTGGTCTGTGAAAAGAACAAACCTGCAATGACACTGGTGGATCCATATGTGGTGTGTGAAAAGAACACACATGCAATGACACTGGTGGATCCATATGTGGTAAATGAAAAGAACACACATGCAATGACACTGGTGGATCCATATGTGGTCTATGAAAAGAACACACATGCAATGACAATGGTGGTTCCATATGTGGTCTGTGAAAAGAACACACATGCAATGACAATGGTGGATCCATATGTGGTTTGTGAAAAGAACACACATGCAATGACACTGGTGGATCCAAATGTGGTATGTGAAAAGAACACACATGCAATGAACTCTGGTGGATCCATATGGGGTCTGTGAAAAGAACACACATGCAATGACACTGGTGGATCCATTTGTGGTCTATGAAAAGAACACACATGAAATGACTCTAGCTATGTTTAATGAAAAGAACACACATGCAATGAACTCTGGTGGATCCATATGTGGTCTATGAAAATAATACACATGCAATGACACTGGTGGATCCATATGTAGTCTGTGAAAAGAACACACATGCAATGACAATGGTGGTTCCATATGTGCTCTGTGAAAAGAACACAGATGCAATGACAATGGTGGATCCATATGTGGTTTGTGAAAAGAACACACATGCAATGACACCGGTGGATCCAAATGTGGTATGTGAAAAGAACACACATGAAGTGAACTCTGGTGGATCCATATGGGGTCTGTGAAAAGAACACACATGCAATGACACTGGTGGATCCATTTGTGGTCTATGAAAAGAACACACATGAAATGACTCTAGCTGTGGTTAATGAAAAGAACACACATGCAATGAACTCTGGTGGATCCATATGTGGTATGTGAAAAGAACACACATGCAATGACACTGGTGGATCCATATGTGGTTTGTGAAAAGAGCAAACATGCAATGACTTTGGTGGATCCATATGTAGTGAAAAGAATGTATACATGCAATGACACTGGTGGATCCATATGTGGTGTGTGAAAAGAACAAACATGCAATGACACTAGTGTATCCATATGTGGTCTGCGAAAAGAACCGACATGCAATGACACTGGTGGATCCATATGTGGTGTGTGAAAAGAACACACATGCAATGACACTGGTGGATCCATATGTGGTCTGTGAAAAGAACTCACATGCAATGACAATGGTGGTTCCATATGTGGTCTGTGAAAAGAACACACATGCAATGACAATGGTGGATCCATATGTGGTTTGTGAAAAGAACACACATGCAATGACACTGGTGGATCCAAATGTGGTCTGTGAAAAGAACACACATGCAATGAACTCTGGTGGATCCATGCGGGGTCTGTAAAAAGAACACACATGCAATGACACTGGTGGATCCATATGTGGTCTGTCAAAAGAACAGACATGCAATGACTCTGGTGGATCCATATGTGGTATGTGAAAAGAATAGACATGCATTGACTCTGGTGGATCCATATGTGGTATGTGAAAAGAACAGACAGGCAATGACACTGGTGGATCCATATGTGGTCTATGAAAAGAACACACATGCAATGACACTGGTGGATCCATATGTGGTCTGTGAAAAGAACACACATGTAATGACACTAGTGGATCCATATATGGTCTGTGAAAAGAACAGACATGCAATGACTCCGGTGGATCCATATGTGGTCTGTGAAAAGAACAGACATGCAATGACTCTGGTGGATGCATATGTGGTCTGTGAAAAGAATAGACATCCATTGACTCTGGTGGATCCATATGTGGTCTGTGAAAAGAACAGACATGCAATGACTCCGGTGCATCCATATGTGTGAAAGAAAAGAACACACATGCAATGACAATGGTGGATCCATATGTGGCTTGTGAAAAGAACACACATGCAATGACACTTGTGGATCCATATATGGTCTGTGAAAAGAACACACATGCAATGATATTGGTGGATCCATATGTGGTCTGTGAGAAGAACACACATGCAATGACACTGGTGGATCCATATGTGGTATGTGAAAAGAACACAGATGCAATCACAATGGTGGTTCCGTACGTGGTCTCTAAAAAGAACACACATGCAATGACACTGGTGTATCCATATGTGCTTTGTGAAAAGAACAAACATTTGAATGACACTGGTGGATCCATATGTGGTCTGTGAAAAGAACAGACATGCAATGACTCTGCTGGATCCATATGTGGTCTGTGAAAAGAACAGACATGCAATGACACTGGTGGATCCATATGTGGCGTGTCAAAAGAACACACATGCAATGACACTAGTGGATCCATATGTGGTCTGTGAAAAGAACAAACCTGCAATGACACTGGTGGATCCATATGTGGTGTGTGAAAAGAACACACATGCAATGACACTGGTGGATCCATATGTGGTAAATGAAAAGAACACACATGCAATGACACTGGTGGATCCATATGTGGTTTGTGAAAAGAACAAACATTTCAATGACACTGGTGGATCCATATGTGGTTTGTGAAAAGAGCAAACATGCAATGACTTTGGTGGATCCATATGTGGTCTGTGAAAAGAACAGACATGCAATGACACTGGTGGATCCATATGTGGTGTGTGAAAAGAACAAACATGCAATGACACTAGTGTATCCATATGTGGTCTGCGAAAAGAACCGACATGCAATGACACTGGTGGATCCATATGTGGTGTGTGAAAAGAACACACATGCAATGACACTGGTGGATCCATATGTGGTCTGTGAAAAGAACTCACATGCAATGACAATGGTGGTTCCATATGTGGTCTTTGAAAAGAACACACATGCAATGACAATGGTGGATCCATATGTGGTTTGTGAAAAGAACACACATGCAATGACACTGGTGGATCCAAATGTGGTCTATGAAAAGAACACACATGCAATGAACTCTGGTGGATCCATGCGGGGTCTGTAAAAAGAACACACATGCAATGACACTGGTGGATCCATATGTGGTCTATGAAAAGAACAGACATGCAATGACTCTGGTGGATCCATATGTGGTCTGTGAAAAGAATAGACATGCATT